>PVHP010016695.1:0-32653 GCA_004024765.1 Zapus hudsonius
TTTTGGCTCACAGTTGGCAGGACAAGGTCCATCATGGCTCTGAAGGCAAGGTGGGTGGATGAGGAAGCAGACCCTGTGGGGAGGAATGCTGGCCCTCGGGTGTCTTTCTCCCTTTGCTCTTTTTACTCTGCCAAGGGCCCCACCCAGCATATTAAGGACGGGCTCCCCTCTCAGTTAAACCTTGGTGGAAAAGCCCTTACGGACTAGTGTGTCTCAGTGATGCCATCGGTGTTTCTGCGTTCAGTCAAGTTGGCCAAGGAACTTTGTGGAAACAAACCATGACAGGCCATTCTTTTCTGAAGGTTGACCTCCTTGGGAGAGAACTGAACTAGAAAAATCCTGTAGCAAGTTTGGGTCATCAACAGTTGTCAGGTTTCATAGAAGCAGAAGATTAGATTTAAATACCTCAGGTGTCTCTCATAGAAATTCTCAGGTTACCTGCCTTTCTCCCTGAATTAAACTTATGGTGTGATTATCGGCTCTGACCTCCTGCTTAGTTATTTTTCATCTAACGTTGATTTATGTGTTGGAGACTCTGGGTTTTAGGTCATATTTTCTTCAACTAGAAACTCAGGGGTTCTAAAAATAAGGTAGAAACACAGTGCTCTCAGCTCCTCTGGGCATTCTGAGATAAGACCTGCTTCTCCTTTGAGACAGGAGACCTGGGCTGATATTTATAAAATGCTTACACCAGTATCTGGCATCTGGTAGTACAGTTATATTATTAGTGTTTATTAAAATAAATTAAAAATTAATAAATAATGAGTTGCTAAGGGTCGTGATGAGTAGAAGGTGATTCACTTATTCTCCCCAGAGGAGACTATAAAATTCGTGCTTCATCTCATAAGGAACTCAATAGGAGATCTGTTTAAGGGCTATGAGACTTCTGCTCTGCTGACTAGGGGCAGAGAAAAAGGCAATCGGTTCTTTTATTTGGGGCATAGGCTAAACATAGACTATCATTTATATTGCCTTTTTCTATTTCACTGAAATGGATACAATTAATATTAAAATTAACATTCAAGTAAGTTCTAAATGATAGGCTATAATTATATGCAGTACATATAACCCTCAGCAATAATTGGACAGCATATGTTATTCCACCCAATTATTTAAAATCAGTTAAAATTAAGATTGAAAAGTATAACTATTCTGAAGTCCTCAATCTGAACAAAATATCCGAAATGGAATCGTTATGAAATTCCGAAGCAGTTTTTCAGTGGCCATCACTCCAGATCCAGCAGTGTTTTCTATGGGACAAAATGATGAAGCGTTCCGTGTGGACTGGCCTGCTGCTCATTAGATACCACTAACTTACTGGAGGATGGAATCCAGGCAAAGACCCGCGTTCTGGGCTGCTCTTTGGCTCATCTCTGATGCCCTAAGCCTCTACTCTGAGCTACACACAGTGGCTCTTGCTCCTCTGGGGTAATTTCCCTTTCTCTAGTCATGTCTCAGGTACAGGTGGTGTAGCCCTTCGGTTAATCTTACAGCCTTCTCCCATATTGGGGACATACAACACCTGACCATGAACTAAAGCAATCTCCAGTTCCACTGAGGATTAAGTGAATATGCTTAGGGCAACATCTTACATATGATGATGGCTTTGTCAGTGTTTGATGCATCAGGCCCCTCTCTGCAATATGAAAACGATGGCCATCCTGAGAGGTGGAATTCTGTCCTCTGTAAACAATGTTGCTGGTCTCCCTCATTCTATTGGAGAATTGGAAATATGTCTTGTTGATAAAAATGTATTCACTGTGAAGTTATGGAAGATCAAGACTTGTGAAATAAAGGTGTAAGTTACTAATTTTAGAAGTCTTCAAATTTATTAGCGCCTCACTTTGACTTTATCTTGCAAAGTCCAGAGCATACAGCATACTGGGAATTTATGGGGCAGCTTTTGTTCAGTGCACATAGAGTTTCTGAGACCTTATACCTCAGCGGGTGCCACCAGGTGCACTGCAAGCATATTAGCACTTTTGCTATTGCACGTGAGGCCTCATTCCCTTAGATTGGCTGCCTGGCTCCAAGGTTTATAGAAATATGGGCCTCTAAGATCTGTGAGTAGGAATTACCCTTCTTTACAAAGTTTCCTTGCTGAAGTATGTTCTGAGGCTCTGGTTCTCCTGGAGGATGTTAGTAGGCAATGATGGAAAGAAGAAAGGAAGGGAGGAAGGGACTCTAAAATGACTTCTTTCACAATGACATCTGACTATAAAGCAGGTGCCAGACCTTGGAATCTTCACACAGAGATCCTCAGACAGCTGCTAATAATGACCCTGGAGGAACAAACGTCTCTGCTCATGTTCTTGAATCATGGGAGAAACATCCCAGTGCATTACGCTTGCACGGCAGTGTGCCTGTGCACTGTCCCCCACGCCCACCCATCCCTCTGTGAGCAAATGGCTGGAAGCTCGTGAGTGCACTGGGCATCACATAGATGTGTCAGCGTGGATATGGGCTGTATAAGGAAAATTGAGGCAGAAGACAGAACAGACTGAGCTCAGACAAGGATACCTTTATTCAGCAGCAAGGAAACATGACTTCTTTCGGGTCTGAAGTCAAGTTCCAAGTGGGTAGCTTCTATGAGTGTATTTAAAGGACCTTTGAGGTGATATGGGCTTCACAGTTAAAAGTTCCTCCTAGATATGATTCCCTGAGTGACAGTGTATCCGGAGGCATATAAATGTGGTGTTAAGCTCTTTTCAAAAGGAGCTTAACAGAGGTAGGATCCTTCAGATATGTAAAACATTTTCTCAGGTTCAGGGAAGTGAATTTTCCCTTCAGGCTGAATGGATGAAGAAAGAGTTTTCAAGCATTAGGACTGTGGATGTCTCATTCCCTGGCTCAAACTACCAGGTCACATGCATTATTTTAGTTGTGTATAAGAATGCTTAAATAGCCAGGTGTGGTGTTGCACGCCTTTAATCCCAGCACTCAGGAGGTAGAGGTAGGAGGCTAGCCTGAGACTACATAGTGCATTCCAGGTCAGCCTGGGCTAGAGGGAGACCCAACCTTAGATAAATAAGCAAACAAATAAACAAATAAGCTTAAATAAAAACCTGGCCCTCAAATTAAATTAAAGCTGATAAAATAATGAGAAAACAAAGTATCTCTCCTCTCTCTAGTGAAGGTGTAACTTACAAATTTTAGAAGTTTTCAAACTTATTAGCACCTCACTTTGACTTTATCTCGCCAATTCCAGAGTATACAGCAGAGTGGGGATTTATGGGACAGTTTTTATTCAGCACACACAGAGTTTTCTGAGATCTTATACCTCAGCGGGTGCCACCAGGTGCACTGCAAGCATATTAGCACTTTTGCTACTGCACATGAGAGAGAGAGAGAGAGAGAGAGAGAGAGAGAGAATACTTTCCCTATAGTCACAGCATAAAAGGGACTTTGCATCCAGGCATGGGGCAGCTCCTGAGACCACAGCAGGACTGTCTCTCCCTGTGTACCCTGAGCCGCATACATCCTCTAATATGTTGTCCTCACTTTCTTTGTGTTGACAGTTTCCACGGGACTCTTAGTGACTAATTTTTCCTCTCACTCTGAACACTGAGAGCATGGTAATCTCGCCCTTGTTCCGCTTTGTTCTCAGCACCAAGATGCCCTGGTGCACCTAAGCCCGCTCAGCAGGTCCCATGAGCTTCGCCTGTCCCATTCAGAGTTTTCGTTGTCCAGGGCAAGATGCTCCCATTGTGTCCCCAGTCCTGGGAAATGCCATCGTCTTTCATGCAGATGCCCAGCTAGGAACCTGCAGGCCACCTTAGACTCCCGATGAGGTCACCTTCTCATTGCAGCCCAAAGAATATGACCAAAAGCAGCTTGTGGAGGAATGGTTTTACTTTGATTTACAGACTTCAGGGAAAGCTCCATGATGGTAGGGAAAACATGGCATGAGCAGAGGCTGGACCTTACCTTCTGGCCAACATCAGGTGGACATCAACAGCAGAAGTGTGTCAAACACTGGCCAGGAGAAGCTGGCTAGAACACCCATAAAGCCCACCCCCAACCATACACTGCCTTCAGGAGGCTTCATTTCACAAACTACCATCAGCTGGGGATCAAGCATTCAGAACACGTGTTTTTGGAGAACACCTGAATTACATCACCACAGCTCCTATCTGCTTTGTCCCTTCAGACCTAATCAGTGATCTGCTCTGCTCCTTTCATGATCTTCCTCTTAAACGTGGTTCTAATCCGCCCTCCTCTTCCCCTCCACTCCCCAGCCCCATTCAGTCCCTTGACCTTTCTCATATTGGTCATGGCCACACTGTTTCCCTGATCCCAGTCTTGGCCTCAGCTAGAAAGATATAGTTAAGCTCCAGAGGGAGGCTGTAACCTCTCTTTCCTTAAAAGTTGGAAAAGAGCCAGGCACAGTCCAAGGTCAGGCTCGTCAGCCTAGCAAATATCTAGGTGTGCCCATTTCTGCCAAGGCTAAGGTCCTAGTGATATGGGGAAATCTTGGCACAGTTATATTTGGTTTTTACTGTTGAATTCCCCCCCCCCCAGTTCGTGTCCTCTAATGCAAAAGAATTATACACAGGGACAGAAATAAGTCTTATTACACATTTATTCTAGATTAATTAATTTAGGAAAAGGGGAATTGGATGGGGAAGCCTCCCAGTCACCACGTGGTCTGTGAGGTTCATAATATCATATTATTTAAGGAAACATAGGAAGTACAGAGTTCTCCAGCCACCAGTATGTTGAGAAAAACGTAGCGAGTTTAACAGAACTTAAGTTGTTCAGCTAAATAAGCAGCAGAAGAAAAGATAGTAGAGAGCTCCCATCATGAGAAAGAGAAATTCATGAGGGAAAAAGTCTGGAGCCTGTCCCCACCCCAGCCATTAGCTGGGGTGGGGGTAGGCCTTACCTTCCTAAGGCCTGGAAATTCAGAGATCCTTCTGCTGCCTGGCCATGTGGGGGAGAGGCAAGCTTCTTCTAGTGAAGTTAATTTACGTTTCCCCCAGGTGAGTCAGAGAGACAGCTGATTGGTTCATATTTGACCAATCAGTTTTAGCCCCTAGGTTGTAGCTCTATCTAGGCACCTCCCACTCAAGGGGAGGGATGGTCCCTGCAGATGCCTGACCCTGTCACAATCTCCCCTCTGAAGAAATAACCCTAACTGCTGTTAGAGTACTGGGGTGTGGAATTTGGGGGGGAAAAGTATCAGAAAGTACATACATGTTTAAGAAAATAAAAGCACCAGAAGAAGTACATATATGTTTAAGAAACAAGAATTAACAATACCCATTTCTGAACCTATTAAGAGGCAAGGCAAAGCTCTGACTGGGGAGGGGTTAAGGAGGAGCTTGGCAACATTGTGTGGGGTCTCCTAAACTCTCACACTAGCTTACCTGTAGTAGCATCCCCTTTAAGTCTCAGAAGTATTCCCATTTAGATGACAAGTCATCCAGTCAGCCTAAACCCAAGGCTTTGCATGCCCTGCTCACAGATGTCTCTATGGCCCGTTGTTTCCTCTTTCCCCTCAGCCTACAGCAGGACAGCTGCAGAAGGACAGGAAATCACTTCCAGGCATGGCTGTGCCTCAGGGAAGAAAGCTACTACTTTCTCTGTTTCTCTTTCTTAGAAATAGGGACCCATTTCCCAGAAGCCTCCAGCGGACTTCTCATGTGTAACTGGCAAGGGCTGAGTCACATACCCTTCCCACAGTGAGTTCCTGGGAGGCAGAACAGAACAACCATGGTTGACTTTGTTTACTCACTTGTGGGAGAAAACTCATTGGAGAATAATTAAACCTGATGACTGCTCATGACAACATCAACTGGGTTTTCTCAGGGGTCTGTTCATGCTGCTTGATGTCAGATACCTTTTTTGTGCTTTTCTTGTTTGTGGGTGGAAGGTAGCAAGGTGATGTCAGTGCGGTACTGATGGAGTCACTTTGGAGATGGATGGAAACACTCTCCATTTGCTGCCTATTCGGATTCTGCCTCAGTTTCCAGGGATCAAATCTCTCCCTTAAGGGTTTTCATCTGTCAAATTATGTGAAAACTACCTCCTGCTAACTCATGCAGCCTGTATGAAGCAGCCAAAACCACCACAATTGTTTCCATAGCTTACCATTCCTGTCAACTTTGCCCTATGACTTTTTTGAGTGACCTCTTGGTCACACTTGTGTGTGTGTGCTTACAGGTGTGTGCATGTATGTATGCATGAATACGTGAGTATCCATAAGAGCGATGATGGAAAATACCCCTAAGAAAAATGCCTTTCCTGCTATTATCTTCTGGAATTTCCGTTCTCTGCTGTTTGACTTATATTGGATACAAAGTTTATCTTAATCTGATTTTTATTCTAGCAGACAAAGATGTGCTCAATGGATCAGCAGAGTCCTTGGAGATGATTTCTGGGTGAAGTTATCATGGGAATATTGTTTGGGAAAACTCCCACTCATGTAAGTTCCCTCTAGAAGGTCAGGCTGACATTAGCACGTTAAAGAATTAGAGAAGTCCGATGTAGAGAAATGTATTCCTATCGTTTGACCCAGGTTTCTCCACTTATCGCAACTCTCGAAGTCTTTTCCCCAGTCGCACTTAGCAAGGTCTCTTGGGAAACTGAGAAATTATCATAGTCATTGGACTAATCTTTCTCTCTCAAGACCAGGATGAGTCATCTCATACCACTAGGGGGCAACATTGGAATGCATACGGGAAGCTTTCCTCCCTAAACAGAAATTCATTGGGGAGAAATTCATTGAAAACAATTATTTCCATTTTCTGCTTATTTTAAACAAGTCATTCCATACATTTGGACTGGGGTTGAAATGGTTTGTCTGTACCCCCCTCTTCCAACTCTAGAACCCTAGGTAAAAACCCCAAGATGGTGAGTATAAACAGACGGATATTTCTGTCACTAAGCATCATCTTGTCTGCTTATTTGTAGATGATATTTAGGATTCAATGGAAGAGTAGGAATGAGCTGTGAACTTTTCAACCTAGGTATTTGATCACTGAGCTAATGACATTCTTTGACATGTGAACGCTATGATATCTGGAGAGATGGCTGTGAGGTATAGATTCTATAATGAAAGAATGTCTTCTGGGAATCAGTTGTTATGAGCAAAAGATACTCATCTTACTGCTGTGTGGGTAATTAGGGAACAGTCTTGATAGTAGATCCAAGGTCCCTGTTGTGTTTTTAAGACATTTTTCCTACTTGAATATGATATTAGTAGTTAAGGCTTCTGAATCAGAGAAGGGTCTTACAGTCAGCAAAACTCAGATCTGTGACTTTTGTGTTCATGAGAGATCCTGTTTTTTTTTTTTTAAACACTTATGGGTATCATTATTTTTGGATCTTGATTAACTTAAAGTCTTCCTGAACCAACCAATATAGTGTCTGTTTTAAAGCTGAACTCGGGCAAAAGAGAGAAGCCTGGCCAATGGTCTGCCTTTCTTTTAATTACTCATTTCTTTCTTTAATAAATTACTTGTGTGTGTGTGTGTGTGTGTGTGTGTGTGTGTGTGTGTGTGTGTGTGATATGGTGTGTGTGAGATATGGTGTTTGTGTATGTGTGTGTGTGATATGGGGTGTATGTGTGTGGTGTGGTGTGGTGTATGTGCCCTTGTGGGCTTTCGTGCTCACTTGGGACAGGGTGGGGTAGGCACCCACCTGTGATGGCTCATTTTGAGCCAGAGTCTCCTTACTGATACTGGAGCTGGCTGTTTCTCATCAGCCTGCTCTCTGCTCCCCTTTGCTGGCCGGGTTTTGGATGTATGCAGCCTTGCCCAGCTGTTTGTGTGATGGGAGGTTACAGCTGGGAGGTGTTCAGACCCCCGAGACCTCATGCTGGATAGAACAGGAAACATGCTTAACTGCTGAGTCATCTCTCTGGCCCAACCTGCCTTTCTGATTCTCAGCCCATAAATGTCTGCCTCAGGAAATGAGTTAGTCCACACTCCTCTGGTCTCTTGACTCCCTTCTCTTCCAGTGCCCCCCCCCACGCCCCTTACTGCAGCTGTTGTTGGTGTAGCTCACTGACACCTGCTTGAACTGGATCGTGGTCTGGATGTGAAAGCAAAATAGTCCTCTAGGGCAGGGAAGATAGCTCAGTGATTAAAAGCACTGCTTGCAAAGCCTGTCAGCCTTGGTTTTAATGCCCCAGCCACCCATGTAGGACCCCAAAAGTGGTACAAGCATCTGGTGCTTGTAGTGGCAAGAGGTCTTGGTGCACCCTCCTCATCACACGCATGAACAAATAAGTAATAAAGACTTAAACACTATTCCTTTGTGCAGTTTCTTCTGCTTTGCAGTCAATATCATTTCCCCTTTGGAGATAGGGGTCCCTCCATTGTTAACTGGCAAAAAGAAAAAAAACCTGAAAAAATGAGAGGAAAATCACAATGAAGCAAGTTGAGAGCTTTGCAGAATGGAGTTTGGGAAGCCATGGGGGGAGCAGCATTTTTTTCTCTCTCTTTTTTTTTAATTTTGAGAGAGAGAGAGGGAGAGAGAGAGAATATGCATGTGATGAATGAAGGCATGGGGAGGCTAGAGGTTTGTAAATATACAACTTTATGGTAATACATAAGATGTTACTGAGCTTGAATATGGTGGATTCTTGCCTTTAGATGCATACATAGTTCTGAGGCTTTAGGATTGCAATGGAGAAAGAAGAAACTGGAAAGGGCTGGGTGGTTTGCAGAGGGGATTCTATGCAATGTGTGCCCCTGATTTTATGGCTGGTATAAAAAATCATTTGTGACTCTTTTTTGTTTTGTCCCTAGCCTGCCTTCTGTGAGGGAACATGATGGAAGAAGGAAAAGATTTCCTGTGTTATTTCCACTATGAACTTTTGTCTCCCTATTAAAGACCACAGGCTGGGCTGAGTGCAAAAATGGATTCTCACAAGACCGAGTCAAGCTTTTGCCTTTGGATAAGTGGTGGTGAGGTGGACGAAGACAGGCGGCAGAGGAAATGGAGAGACGAGTGATTTAGTGATTCCATGCCAGCCTGACAGTTACTAGAAAGTTGCTGCCACTATACTCAATTTATTTTTATGTTTTTTCACATGTGTTTGTGTGTGTGTGTGTGTGTGCGCGCGCGCGCGCGTGGGTGCGCGTATGGTCACATGTATTTGTGGAAATATATGTGTACTTGTGTGTGTGTAGGTCAGAGTTTGACTTTGGTGTTTTCCTTAACCACTTTTTTTAAGCTTTTTAATTTTTTATTGTTGATATCTTTCTTATCCATAATTAGAGACATTGTATGAGCAAATCTTATGAAGGTACCCCATTTCTCTCCTCCCTGTCCCCAATCCACTGGTTATCTTCCTCATTGGACATACTTGATCAGTCCTTGGAGTAAGGGGTTATGAATTGTACAAGAGGTAGCAAGATTTCCTCCCCACATACACACATACGCTGTGTGTGTTGTTGCTGAGAGGGGCAATGTCTCTGGATATTCTCCCCCACCATGACTCATATTTTTTATGCCCCCTCCTCTGCTCAGTTCCCTGAGTCATGGTGGTTGAGTTATTAAGTCTGCTTTATTGTTGAGACCTTAAGTGTCTCTGGACTTCTCCTTTGGGTTGTGTTGGATACCACTGGTGTCTGTCTCATTGACCTTTCCTGGGTTATCTGACTTGCTGTGGTGATAGGTCTCTTATCATACCACTTTCTCACAGGTTTAATTTTGGGATTACATGATAGGCCCCTGGGGTGGTTCATCTTTTGGCAGGATGTCACCCATCATCCCTGGCTTGTTGGTGGAATTGGATTGACCACGGCTCTCTCACTGTCTTCTGAAAATACAAACAGAATTTCCATTGGAGAACGAGATCAGTATAGGGGCCATGTCTCTGGATATTCTCCCTCACCATGTCTCTTACAATCTTTCCACCCCCTCTTCTGCTCAGTTCCCTGAGTCATGATGGGTGAGTATTAAGGCTGCTTTATTGTTGAGGTCTTAGGGGGTCTCTGTACTTCTGCTTTAGGTTGTGTTAACAATCATTGTTCTCTCTCTGGCATATCCCGAGTTGGCTGATTGGCTGTGACTATGTGCCCCGGCCCATGGGTCAATCAGCGAAGGCTCTAGATGCAAAGGATGGGACAAGACAGAATTTCTGATCAAATCCATTTTACTACAGAACAGGCAGCACTTAAATATCCTCTCACAGGAGGAGATGCATGGGTGGTTACTAGGGATTAGCATAACCAGGTTGCTAGGTAACCTGGCCACAGCAAGGATCATGTGATCTCTAGGAGGAAACCTGCAGGCGGGAGAGAGAGATTTTGGCAGTAAAATATGAATTTAGCTTTGGTTTAGTAGAGAGAAAGACAGAGACCTTCAAAACAATGTTGATGCAGTTAAGGCACAATAAACAGCTCCCCACAACTATGGGTCACTTGTTCATCCCATCATTCCCTGCGGGGTTCCATATGGATCCTCCACGGTAGGTCTGGTGTGGCTCATCTCTTGCCAGGATGTCAGCTATCGGCCTGCCGTTCATTGGTAGGGTTGGAAGAGCCACAGCTCTCTCGCTGCATTCTGAAAGATACAAACAGAATCTCCATCGGAGAGTGAGATCAGTATAGGTTAACTGAGACACACATTTCTGAATTAGCTAGATTCTATTGTTAGTAGCCTCTTTGTAAATCACTCGTATAGTGCATCTCTCTTTGGGGGCCAAAGAGTTTGTTTCCCAAAGGATTTCTCCCTGAGCCCCCAGTTCCAGTTAAGGGCTCCCCCTGGCTGAGTGGATTATTTGGCTGAATTAAAAGCTGTTGATTGCTTCCCCCAGGTTTTGGATGCCATTTGGATGCAGATTGCTGGAATTGCAGGTAGACAGCCATGCCCTCCTGGCATTGAAGTGGGTGCTGGGGATCTGAACTCTAGCCTTCATGCTTGTGTATGTAGCATTTTATCCACTGAGCCATCTCCCAGCCCCTTGATTTCCTGATTTGAAAACTGGGAATGGAAAATCCTCTTCAGAATTGTGAGGGACAATTTTCGTGCTGTGTGGAAAGCATGAGGATGACAAGAGATGTTGAAAAACGGGAGTTATTGTGCATCATTTTAAATACAAGTCATCTTACATAGGAATTAAATTTTGTGTTATTAAACTAATGTAGTTTAATGACAGTAATTCACATGTAATTAAATGTGAATCTTATTCCCATCAATTAGTAGCATTTTTGGAGTCCATCATCATTTCTGATCTAAATATTTTTGTTTCTTCAAGTTATTCCCACACTAGATTACAACGAATACTATGGCCTGCTTTTAAAATGGTTCTGGTGGTAGTCCCAAATACTCAGGTGGCTGAGGCAGGAGGCTCAGGATGCTTGAGCCCAGGTGTTCAAGGCCAGCCTGGACAGCACAGTGAGATTTACCGTCTCAAAAAAAAATCAGTTTCAACATGTCTGCCACATGCCATTGGGATGAATCTCCAAACCAGGCACAGTTTTTGGGAAGAAAGTATTTATTGAAATACTGGAAACAGATCCAGGGGAAGTTTCAGAAGGGCGAAAGAGGCTAGCCCCCTTTCACAGATCCAGAGAGAAAAACCCATCACCTCCAGCCAGCACACTCCAACTCCAACAAAACAGCAGGGCTGTCAGACTTCAGCTCTGAAGGCTTTTTGCATATCTATAGCTGGAATTTCACATCCACCCCAGAATCATCTTTGGGCTGAAGCCTAGAATCTGGCCTAGGTGACACCTTCTCTAGCTAGGCAGCTGGAGAAAAACTTTTACACTTTTGAATCTATTGGAGGACATCCATTCAAACTATCACACAACATAATTAAGTAGTTTCTAAAATTTATTGTTAGTATTCCAGCTTGCTATTTAGGTTGAGGACTTGAATTTACCAGTGGATGTCTACAAGCTTAAACTGGTCTTCCTAATGAAATCCATATAAATAATAATAGAGTGATAAAACAATGATTTTATTCTATGCATAGTAGCTGAAAATAGGATTAAAATGCATTAGCAATAAGCTGTTGTTTTCTGGTGACTTGTAAAGCCACTTGTTTTGAGTGTGATGTTTGGACTTTTGGGTGTGAAACAAAGTATCAGATTCATTTACATTGTGTATAAGTTATCAAGATCCACTTAAAACAATGTTTCTTTTTGTTTGTTTGTTTGTTTGAGGCAGAGTCTCACTGCACAGCCCATCTGTCCCCCACCTGTTGCTCCCAATGTCTCAGCCTCCCAAATGCCACAGAGTACTGAAATTATAGGGTGTCGTACCCCAGGAGCTTGAAACAATGAACTTTTGAGGAAGTTAAACACTCTGTGACTCTTGATAGAATCTCATATAAATTTGGGCTGGGATATGGCTGAGAAGTTTAAAGATGCTTGCTTACAAAGTCTGCTGGACCAGGTTCCATTCCCCAGCAGCCATGTGAAGTCAGACACAAAAAGTGACATATGTATTTGGAGTCATTTGCAGTGGCAAGAGACCCTGGCATGCTCTCTCTCTCTCTCTCTCTCTCTCTCTCTCTCTCTCTCTCTCTCTCTCTCTCTCTCTCTCTCTCATACACACACATAAGTAAATAAAACAGAGATGATTAAATTTTTAAAATATTTTAATTAGGGAGAATATGAAAAGGAGCATTATTTTCTTCATAAGTGGGTGGAAACTAGGAAAGAGAAAATTAAAATGGAACTACTCAGAAAAGAAGGATGGGAGGGAATTAAGGAGAGAAGAAAAGGGAGAGAGAAAAAAGAGAGGTAAGAGTTTCAAAAAGAGGACACAGCTGTGGTGAAAAGCAGGTTTTGTTTAGAGGTGCTCATCACCGACTCAGGTGAAAACAGGAGAACAGCTACGCAGCTATGCCGTGTGACCAGCAGGTGGCACAATAAGCATCCCTTAGAAGACTGGGAAGGTCATGAGAGCAAGACTAGTTTCCCTTCAAATACTCATATTTTTGATGACATTAGAAACATGTACTCATCATCTAAAAGCTTTTCAGAAGATTCAAACATGAGATGGTCATGCATTTCTGCATTGCTTACTGAAGTGTTTGAGAGGCACACACTTCCTTAGTGATTGTGGTACATATTATCATGAGGGTACATAAGATACCTAGTGAGGAAGGGGCTCAGGGGGTACCCTGTCTTCACAATTCTTGTCTGCTTGGGGCAATGAAGAATCTCCATGCCCAAATATCTCCCCAATGCTAAGCAACCTCTCTGACTCAGGGGGCGCCCTATGCCGGAGATAGTGGGCATTTTTGGCCTTTTCAAACAACTCTAGGAAGGTTGGCTTTGCAATTTTGTCTTTGAAGCTTTCTGGTTGTTCCATGGAATTTGGGGTATTTTGCTCCCTGGAATCCTTGCCTGGCATTGGGTTGGCATCTGTTGACTTGGTCTCATCAGCATGTGCCATTTCATGCTGGCCAGGTGTGCTGGAGACAGGGCCACACTCTGTGGTGTTGGCAGAAACATCTTTATCATCAGGGCATGGGACAGAGGTGTCCTGGGGGTCTTCACTTTTATGTGGATTTACAGATCCTTCCTCCTGGGCTTTTGGGGGCTCTTGCTTGAAGCAGCCGCTTCTGGAACATTGACGTGGCAGGTGCTCTTTGCTCCTCATGGGGTCTTTGAGGCCAGTGTCACATAAAGGGGACATCTGGGTCTTGGGTTTTTTTTCTTGGGCCATATTGGCTGCCATTGCTCTGGGAAAAGTGGTAAGAAAAGGAGAAATATGTCTGAAAGCTCTTATTTAGATAGTTCCCGTTATTAGACCATGGCCCCCTTCGGTGTGTAAGCTGAGGTTATAATGTGGGTGACATTGGGGTGGAGGGTGAGAACAGGTGCTAAACCCAGGGTGGATATGACAGCATTTTCCTAGGGGAACGAGGGTGTCTACAGAGGTCAGTTGGGAAGCGGGATTCAATGTCATATTCACACATTAAGGTGCCTTCTTACCGAATTTTAGGCTTCTGCCCTCTCTGTGGCGAGAGTGTGAGAACATCTTTTGGCTTCTGCGTTCCATTCCCCAAATAAGAAGAGGCCCTTTTCTTGAGGATATCTGCTTTGAGTTAATTAACAGCCGTATTAATATGGACTGAATTGAGTCTTCTCCATATTATCTATGTTGGTACCTTAGTCTACAGTTCTTCCCCAACTGTGACCTTATCTGAAGATCCAGATTAAAGGAGGTCATTAGGGTGGATCCTAACTAACCATTATGATGGATGCTCTTATGAGAATGGAAATTTGAATGGCACCACACAGTGAGGGCACAGTGAGGGACATGAGGCGTAGACACCATCCACACACCAAGAAAGAAGGCTGCAACAGCTCCTGCCTCACCACCCACAGAGGAACCAACCCTGCCTGCACTTTCACTTTGATTTCAAGACTCCAGAACTGTGAGACAACCAAGTTCTGTGGCTTAAACCATCTAGTTGGTATGGGATTTCACTGGGGACCCCTCAAAAATGAATACAATAGGCGAGCCAAGGAGAGCAAGACTCCAGGCTTTCAGAGAACCTATGTGTAAAGTCCTCAGTTCTCATGGCACACTAAGCTGCTCTGAGAAAATGGATGAAAACGAAAACATTCATGCCATTCCCACTGTTTGCCTAGAACATGTTCAAGAGGATTTAGGAACACTGACATGCGAGGTTTCAACGGCCTCTGCTCACGGAAGCTTTGTTTGAATGTTTCACTTGGCAAACACAGGGTTTCACAAACAAAACAACTAGGTTCGGGAATTTGTCTCGTTGACCACAATGATGCACCTGCTGCAAGAACTTGCAACTGCCGATGGCCATGAAGGGCTTTCCACTCGTTTCAGTGATGTTTCAGTAGCTTGTAGTCATAGCTGCTAGACAGGACTCTGTTTGTTCTCAGGATTTCTAAGAGTTGGTCATTTGAAGTTAAAAATCTTGTGTTATAGTTTGCTTTAATGGGAGTCCCTTCAAATTACAGTGGTTAAAGCCGGGGGTGCAGATCAGTGGCAGAGTGCTTGCCCAGTATGCACAAGGCCCTGAGTTCAATCCCCCACACCCACCAAAAGTAATAAAAAACATTTCACCCACAAACAAACAAACAAACAAACAACCAGATAAAGATACTGTAGAGGAGTGAGCTGAGGATTAGAATTTAGATAATTCCCAGCAAAAAATTTTCAATGCACCCCAAATTTTAAGGAGTACCCAAATTCTTGTCTACAAGGTTAAAGAAGTAAAATCATAGACAACAAGATAGTAAGGTATAGTGGGAGACTTTATTATTTAAGGGAACATGGGGAGTTACAGAGTTCTCCAGCTACCAGTGTGGGGAGAACACATGGGAGAGATTTAAAAAAAAATCTGTATTGCTCAGCCAAACAAGCAGCAGAAGAAAAGGTATCAGAGGCCCCCATCATGAGGGAAAGGTTTATGTGGAAAAGACTCTTGAGCCTTTAGGTTGGGGTGAGGGGCCTTACCTGGAAAAAAAATGAAAGTCGTCCTTCCAGGAAGCCATGTGGAAAAGAAAACTGGCCTTTGTCCTAGGGAAGCTTTTTAAAAGTTCTCCAGGTAAATCAGAGAGACAGCTGATTGGTCTGTACCTGACCAATCAGTTTTTGCACCTAGGTTTGGGCTCTGGCTAGAGACACCTCCCACCCAAGGGGAGGGTGTCTATGGAACTTGCCTGAAACTGTCACAATACCACATACATAACTTCCCTACAGTGGTTGGCAGAGGGAATAAGGAAATAGGACCAGGTAAGAGTTCTAGAATTTACATGAAACTAAATCTACATGAAACTACTGATACCGCCTCATCTGGCCACTTCTTTGTGAAGTAATCTGGACAAGAGATAGAACCTGGTGGGGGGGGGCTTTCTGCCTTTATTGTCTTCTTGGGGCTATTTTCCACGAAACTGTACCTAATCCCAATAAACTCGCTTCTCAGCTACTTCTATGCTGACCACTTTTTGGCAGTTGAGGCTGATAGAGTCAACAGGTTCAGAAATGAGTCATCCCTTCTCTGACCTGCTAGAATCTAGATGGAGATGAGATGTTCTTGTTCTAGAGGCTCTGGAAGGTCCGTGCCATGACATCGACCTCATTCTCCCCTCAGTGTGATGATGGGCTGCTTGCTGCCCTTCCCCCCAGACCAGAAGCCTCACCTTGTTGCAAGATCTGCAGTTCTTTCTGGAGCTGTCTCTGCTCCCAAGCCAGAGACTTCACATGGTAGAGGCAGATGGCCTCCAGCCACTTCAGTCTGAGGTTGAGTCTGGCTTCAGCCTGCCTGGCGCTCTTCCTCTCCAAGTCAAAGTACTTAGACAGCGGTTGTCGCGTTGCCATGATCCTGGGCTAGAAATAGGGAAACACCTCAACCTGCTGGGCAAAGCCAGGCTGAGATGCTGGCCTGGCATCTCGTTGGAGATCAGTGTTTGGAACCAGTCATTGTCTATAGTCAAATGAGTTTCCAGAGCTGCACAGGGAGCTGGAGAGCAGCTGCTGGGGGAGGTGTCTCATGCCTCTCTTTGCAGCACTTGGGAGGCCAGCCTCCTTATAAACAAAACAATGGCAGACCTTGGAGTCTTCACACAGACCCCAGTCAGATTGCTCCAAAGCTCAAATGGGAAACACAAAAACCTCTGGGGAAGGAGAAACAATCGCTCAGTGTATATGGAGGCATAATTCACCCTTGTTAAGGAAGTCCCTGCACTGTTTTTAAGGGCGTTCAAAGAGCCTGCTCAGAGGTCTGAAGAGGATTTGGGGACTGAAGGCGAGGACATGCTCAGGCCCACTCAGTTCATTCACTTGTGTGTGCATGGGGCTGTCAGCCTCTAATCTCTTCATGTGTGCCATGTGCAGAGTGCTGTGCTGAGGTGACACATGGCTCCACCTCACAAGGTTTCAGATTGACCACTTTGTGTTGGGTATGGTGGCACACACCTGAAATCCCAGCATTCCAGAGGGTGAGACAAGAGGATCAGGAGTTAAAGACCAGGCTAGACTACTTAGAAAGTTTAGGCTAGCCTGAGCTACATAGAGATACCTTGTCTTAAAAACAGAACTGTAAAAACAAAAACACATTTCCCACTTTCGAGTCTAACGATAGGTGGGGCATCTGAGCCATTGGTACCTGAGAGTGGTTGGGTGGGTATGCTGACTTAACAGAATGGCATCCTAAATTGGTCACCTGAATGCCACTGAGGAAATTGAATGAGCCTCAAGCTACACTTCCCACCCTCCCTGGTCTTTCTCAGATCTGACACCCTCTTCACCCCTCTCTGCATCAGACTACTTGGGTCCCGAGTCTAATGAACAATGTGAATAGCACTCACCTGTGAACTTTGAACTTCACTCCGTGAGAATGTCACCTGTTGCTTTTGCTCTGTTAGGCTGAGTCTTGTTTGATGCAGCTAACTAGTGAGGCTGTGTGAGGAGGAGAGGCATCCCTTTGGAAAGGGCTGCGGGGGTAGTGTTGACTGTCCTGGAAATCTCTCTTCTCTCTCGTCTCCCCTGGTCAGGAATGTGGCTCTCGAGGCGATGGGCACCAGTCCCTCTTGGAGAGACCAGAGCACTGAAGTGCTTTGAAAATGAGGGAAGCCTGCCAGCTTGCAGCCCTCCCCCAGAGGGGCCCACAGTGCTTCTGGTTGTGTCCATGGGAGCCAAGAATGAAAGCAAGGAGTGCCTCACTGTGTTGGCAATCTCGATTCCACCTCTCCCTCCTCCTTTACCATTCTTCCCTTATTCTACCCCTTTCCCTGCTTCTTGGAAACCAAAAGAGAGTGCCCTTTATGACCGTGCATATTTTACACAGGGTAGAACTTAATTCTGCATTATTGCACATCCTACTGAATGTCCTCAGAAAGTGGCCCACTTCAGGGCTTGATCAGGTTCAAAGTGGGGCAAACAGCACTAGACAAAGTAAGATTTATAACCCTGTGTGCTCATCTTCAGAGAGCTGCTGTAGAAGGCAGCTGGGCTTTTGGTTATAGAAAAAGATCTTGGGAGGAACTATTATTGTTACCTCGGGGCTCCACCTGAAAGCAAGAGGCAATAATACGCCACAGTCTAGAGACAGCTTCCAGCACTGGGGCCCCAGTAATCCCCCCAGAGCTTAGGAGAAGCAGCCAAACAGGCCCATTAGCCACAATCCCCACCCAGCAAACAAACTATTATAAGATTACTGAGGAGGGGTAAGAGGAAGGGAGAGTAATAATTCTCTAAGCGAGAAGTGATTCCCTTCCTGAACTTTCCATGAGGTAAGTCTTTACCTCCAGGATTTAAGCAAATGGGGTGTGGGGAAAGGTGCTGGGAAAACCATCACAGATGGTGGGGTGTCACAAAGACTGGAATCTTCTCCCCAGCTGGAGACTTGACACAGCAAGAGAACAGCCTTCATTCCACACATTTGTTGTTCCTAGAGTTGATGACAGCATGGGCTCGCTCAGAAATGCGTGCCATTTGAGACAGCTCAGTGAGGGGGGAGGCTGAAGAAGTAATCCACAGGTGAAGGGCATGAAGGATCCTTAGTGTGGTGTGTCTGGGAGGAGATCCATCACAATTCCTCTCTGTCCCTCGAGAGTGCCATGGAGGTCCTGGCTCTGTGTGAGGAGGCATGGGGACCTGTGAAGGTAGCCCAGCCCTGGTATTCCTCTGTGGGAGGGAATGCTTCACCCAGTGGGGAGAAGGATGCATGGGCAGAGCCAGAGGAGATCAGAATGGCCATGAACTTCCTCCAGGAAATCGCATAGCTTAAAGCACAGAGCAGGAGTAGAGGCGAGCATGAGTGCCCAGCATGCGGAGTGTAGCAGTCATGCAGAAGAACGCCACCAAACTTCTTTCTATCCACCTGCAGTTTCTAGCTCACAACCTCACAGGCTAGTATCAAAAAGACAAAAGAAGGGAGACATAAAAAAATAAGACTATGTTTCCCACTTAGCCCCAACAGTGGAAGAAGAATGACAGTGTGGACAATCTTTCTTCTTCTCCAAGTCCTGGATTCCAGGGAGGAAGGGTCTGCCTGACATAGGAAATTGGACCTTTAAAGTGGCCAGAAATGGACTCTGCCCAGCATACAATCAAAGGACAAGGAAGGAAAACAATTAACAAAGACAGAGATTGAAATGCAAAGCTGTCATTCTTCCATTTTTTTTTGCCCCTGCACCCATTCATAGGGAAAGAAGCCTAAACTCTTCACCAAGATGGCTAGGAAAGAAACGAATAAGAATGAATCTATGCATACTTACCTATTTTTCCTACACATTTTGTATTCAAGTGTACCTAGGATCAAATGATTTGTCACTATATAGGTGGTGTGACTCAAGACAGTGAACCTGTTCTAGCCCTGACTTTCTTCTTTGTAAGGTTAGGTCAAGGTATCTGTGCTGCAGGACTTCTGATAGAACCAATGAAAGAATGAATGCAACGTGCTCAGTGAAAAACAGATGTCCAGTGAAAGGGCCTGGTTCCCAGCAAAGGGAAAGAAACAGAGATTAGATTTATTCTTCTGCATGAAGCAATTTGAAAAGCAAACAAAATATGTAAAGTTAAAAAGAAAATCCCACATCAGGAGGCAGATAGGATGTGAATTCCGAACTGAGTGGAAACAAGCCAGGGTATGTATGTCATGGCCAGTGGACTGTCTGGAGAGAATTTCCTGAATATAGGATGGGTTCCTTGAATTGAGGAAGCAAAGCTGGAAATCCAGGAAGTCCAAAGAAGCTGGCGTTACAGGGTAGGCTTCCAGATCCAAGAAGTCCAATGAACCCCAAGCAAAAGAAACATAAACAAAATGATATAAGATACATGAAATCAATGTGCCTTATAAAGTAATAGTTAATTTTAGAAGTATCCAGACAAATGGCTAAATGTGGTCTCACATGCCTCTGATCCCAGCCCTGTGCAGCTGAGGCAGGAGGAATGAGTTTGAGGCTAACTTGGGCTACACAGAGAGCCCTTGTTTTAATAAGTCAACAGCTAGCCAAACAATAAAGGCATACCCAGAGGAACACAGATAAAATAGGTACAGCAGACGTATCAGAAACAATGCTGCCCTGAATACATGCAGCAAGAATTTTTATTCTAAAAGGAAAATAAAACTATATTTATCTATATTCTATCTTTATCTAATATCTATAGTCAACAGATATAATTTGAGAGCAAAGATAGATTAAAGAATTTTCAGCCATGTAGAGGCTGAAACTATTCTTCAGCAACAGACTAACAGTTCACAATGTTATAGGCGATCCTTCAAATACAGGGAACATTAGACCACATGGAAATATAAACCTTCACAAAGCGATGTGGCCACAGGAAATAGCAACGACATGGCTGTGTATGAAGATGGTTTCTCCCTTCCCATTTAACTCACCTTAAGATGTAATTGACTGTTCACAGCAAAGAAAAACCCATCTAACAAACAAATGAAATCCTTCTATTATGAGAGTTACAACACTGTTAGAAGAATGAATGAGGAAAACACTACAAGAAATTGCACTGCTATAATGCTTTTATACTATTTTTGCATCAGTATAATATCACTTGAATTATATTAAGTAAAAGCTCTATACCTACTAAAGTAACCTCTACAATGATATAATAATTATAAATAGTAAATAAATAAAATGGAATGGAACCATTAAAAATAGCAGATATAAGCCAAAGCAGGAAAAGGAGGAAAAAAAACCCCAAGAATAAGCAGGAAACAAGTTATCTAGTGACAAAATGGTAGATTTAGATATAACAATATGCATGATAATATATTTACATGGCATTAACACTTCCTTAAAGAACAGGGATTATAAAAGAATTAAACAACACTACAGAATGCTGAATAAAACCAACAATAACAACCAGCTAGTGCATATTGATTGTACAAAAGAATAGGTTTCATTGTGGCCATTTCATACATGAATATGCATTAAAACATACATTAAAATGGTTATTTAAAAATTATTTACTTTTTATTAGTAGCATACATATTTTATTATAGTGTTTTCAAAGAATTTTTTTTGTTTTCTTCCCCCTCCTAGCCTTCCTCCTTCTTATGCTCCCCTCCCCAATATGGCCTTCTTTCTGCTTTCATGACTCATAACATATGCAGCAATTAACTGAGTAAAATTTCATAGATGTATCAACATGAAGAATTACAAAATATTCCACAGAAATGAAAGAAAGGTGCAATGAAAGGGGAGCTATAACCTGCTGAGAACTTGAGGCTGTCAGTTCTTCTCAAGGTCATGCAAAGATTCAGTCACCATCAAAATCCGAGCAGGCTTTTTTTTTTTTTTTCTGGTAACTATTGAAAAGCTGATTATATAACTCAAATGACAATGCAAAGGCTTATTTATACAAGATGATTTTGAAAAGGAGGAACAAAGAAGACCAATATCAACTGACTTCAAGGTCTACTCTTCAGCTGTAGTTAACAAAATCATATTGTGTTGCCACAAAAATAAACATGTAAGACCACAAGTAGAAAAGGGATTTTTAGAACTGGCTCCACACATGTAGTCCATTCAGTTTTTGACATAACATCATACCATGCAGTGCGGGGGTATGGTCTTTCCAAAAACTATGTTGGGAAAGTTTGGTGACCCTGTGAAAGAATTAATCTCAATCCTTCTGCCTCACCATATGAAAAACTAATTCAAAATGTTTTTTTTATAGCTTCATTTAAAGGTTAAACCTATAACATTTCTAGAAGAAAATAATAAGAAAAAGTCCTTGGGCATGGTAAAGATTTGTTGGAAGAGCAAACAACAAAAGAAAAAAGTTAGTAAACTAGATTGAATAATATTAGACCTTTTGCTCTTCAAAAGACAACAGCACTACAGTATTAGACAAGCAAGAGCTTGGAAGACAATAACGACAACATGAATCTTAGGAAGACTTGTGTTCAAAATATCCAATAATACAGCGCAATGACACGAGCAGCCCTATTCAAAGGCGAACAAAAGAAATGGGTAGAAAACCTAAAGAAATATACACATAGCAATAAGCAAATAAATATCTGCTTAATGCAACTCATTATTAGGAATTCCATGTAAAAACCACAGTAAGCTGGCCTTTCAAACCCAGTGGCCTGATGTAAAAACAAAAACAAAAACAAAGCAAAACAAAACAAAAACTGGTTAAAGGTGCCTGCGAGAATATGGACTGATTGAAATTTTGTACATTGATTATGTAAATATATTTCACTACATTCATTGGAATTTGGTTTGGCAATTTTCTTAAAAATCAACATATACAAATACATATGATCTGGCAATTCCATTTCTGTCTATTTAATCCAAAGAAAGGAAGCCCATAAGAAGACTTGTCTAGGAATACTCATGGCAGCTTTATTCATAGTGTCCCGAACTGGAGGTTAAATGACCAATACACATGTGAATTGAGAATCAAATTGTGGTTCATCCACACAATGGAATAGTATTTAGCAATCAAAAGGACCAATAAAATGGTGTATGCTACAGTGTGACTGAATCTTCTAGGTAATTATACTCATGAAAGAAGCCAGATGCGAAAGGAAAACTCATTCTGTACATTGAAAATCTCATGACAGGCACCATTAGTCTATTGTGACAGGGATCTGATCAGGGGTTGCCCTTGTGAAGAGACACAAATGAAGATATAAAAAGGAAACTTCTGGGGAGAAAGAAGTGGTGATTACATGTGACATACATTTGCCAAAGTCAACAATCTATGGATTTAAGCTATGAATTTTAATGTAAATAATTACACCTTACCCAACCTGATTCCACAAAGATTAAGAAGATGTATTTCTACAGCATCTGTTTTTGTAATTATCTCCCTGCCTTAAGTTAGAAAACCAAACAAAATGTGAAGTTAAGTTCTGGGAAAGCACTACATCTACTTTGAACAAGGCTGAATGGACTGACAGAACTGGTGATCATGGAGAGATGGAATGTAGCATGATCAGAGCCAAATTTCCTTGGGCTACTATTAGCCCCTCGATAGCCCTTTACTGCCCACCTCTGTGTCTGACCTCACTTCCTTATGCTATCAGGTGATCAGGCGAATGTAATGAATGGAGTGTAATGACAGACTACCAGCTTCAACTAACTCAAAGGCTAAGAATGTCATCAGATAACTTCTAAAGCCTGTAGCTGAGATTTCCCTGCTTTGCTATCATCTGATACTTCTACTTACCTATTCAAAAAGTGCCTTGGTTTATGACTCTTTTATTCTGTACCTATAAGACCTTCATGAAACTGCTAAAACGACAGAACATAGAATTTGGGATAACCTGAATCTGTGTTCCCAAGCCATCATCATTCACATTTGGCAGAATAAATGATCCCTTATTCCCTTGGAGGTAAGAGCTGTGTGTTTTGTATCAACATATGAAATAACTGATCCACGTTAGAAAATAGGCAATGTTGGGCTTGAGAAATACAAAAAGAAGTGACAAGTACTTTAAAGTTAGTTCTTAGAAGCGGCTTCCAGGTTGTGCTGCAGAAAGACAGAAAAACATATAGCCAAGCTATCTTCCCACCATGATGGACTGTAGCCTGGAACTGTAGGTTAAAGCAAACCCCTCCTCCTATAAAGGGATTGTTTTGTCCCAGCAAGGAGAAAGTAACTAATGCAACATGTAAATGAAAATTGTACATACAAAACTGTGATTTGGGAAAATAAAATGTTCAATGCACAGTTGCAGAGCACACACACATTATATATATAATATTAATATAATATATATTATATACATAAATATATATATTTACAAAGCAAATCAGTTAAGTTTTCCCTTTTCTTTTGCTTCTCAAGAGAAAGGCAAAGGCATTCATTAACATTTTACTTTTACAGGTTAAGGTTCACACCATCATTGCCTTGGCAACTGCTGAGGAGATTAAATGCAAGGAGTGACTTGCAAACTATCAGAGACCCAAGATCAAAATAAAAAAGCAGCCACATATCTGGAAATGGAGAAAGATGGGGGACAAATCATGTACAAAAATGAGATGGATATTTAAGTCCAAATTGAATTAGTAGTTATGTAAATAAATGACTAAATGCTCCAATTAACAATCTTTGTCAGTCTGAACTAAAATGACAAAGGAGCATTACTTGATGTGATAAAATGGTTATAAATACAAGTAGAAATAGTGAGATCATGTGTCATCTTTCAGTTAAATTATGATTACTGAGATAAAGCAGGATATTTTGATATTTTGATTGCCCCCCAAATATTGGCAGTGAATGTTGAAATAACTATAAGAAAGATGCAAATTTAACTTGTATCAGCTAATAGAATCAGTTGAAGATTAGTGAAGATATGTGATATTTGAATGTTGAAAATTAAAACTGCATGTTTTTGTGTGTGTGTGTGTGTGTGTGTGTGTGTGTGTGTGTGCTCACCTGACTTAAAGATAGGATCCCAGAAGAAGCTCCTTCAGGATACTTGGATAATTGTTTACAATTTATGCACTTCTATTTGTTCACTTGGTCACACCTAGCTGCAAGGGAGTCTGAGAAATATATGATTTTCTGAACAATCATGTAGCTATTTAGATATTTAGGATTTCATTGTTTTAGAGGAGGGGAAACTCATATTAGGGGGCAAACAGAATTGTGCCACAAATACAAATACACAACTAGATGAATAAGATTAGTTCACTGCTCATCACCCTTAGTATGTGACAGGCTACAGTTAAATAAGCACTGCTTGCAACAAATATTCTCTCAATTTAAAACAAATGTCAAGTCTAACATAAAGTTGACACAGGTATAGGGTATGTCTTACCACCCAGGACACTGCTTGGCTTGAGCAGCAATAAATATATTATTCTCTTACACAATATATTAGAAACCCGTGATCCGCACTTATACTAAGCTGCATGTACACCTCACTCCAAATGATGAACTAATTTTTTCCTCTCCTCGGCAACCATTATATGTGACCAGTACCTGTTCAAATCTGTCCTCTGATAGATCCAGGATCAGAACAGTAGGGGCCATTATTCAGCCAGAATTGGATTTTGGTGCATGTTTAGTAAAGCAAACTGTGTCCTCTAAGTGAATTTTTAGAGGAAGAAACCATTTTATGCCTATGTATAGTTGATATACATATGATTAAAGTCAGAAGCACCATGGGAAAAATGTGTACAGTAGAGAAAACCTTATATAACCCAAACTTGTCAATCAAACCAGAGCACCACTCCAACCCCACATTATGTGCCTAATAACAGACCCATCCTTCCCTAAAAAATCTTATAAAGAGAAGCCCCAGACCACTCCCTGTACCCTTGGGGACTCTCCACTCAAGTGGTCTGCTGCCCCTTGGGCAGTGTATTCAAAGCTTTGATATCACTTTGCTCTTAAAAACGTTTCTTGTTGCTTAACAAGACTTATGTGCATCTTCAGTTCTTCAAGAAAGATGCCAATAAACCTGAAGACACGCAATAGATAGATAGATGAGACCCCAGCAATGAGGTGATTATATAAAATGATCAGACTACTCTAACTTTCTAAGGTTCTATTTGAAATGAAGCAAATGCGTATGATGTATACATGAAATTTAAAATAGCCCCATTGGACTCATGGATATGTTTGCACAAATGATTCAGAAATGTCCTCTGCCTTATCTTCAGGGATGTTTGCATTGTCTAAGACCACGTGAACTTCAACACTCTAGATCACAGCACAAATGGGTTTGTGTTCTCTTCCTAGACATCCTACTTATATTGGGTTTTTCTTCCTGTTGGAGAGAAGGCTGTGCCAAGAGGGCAGTGGGCAGCCTTGTTTTCTACAGAGGCACATTTTTGTTTCTGTTCCTTACTCATACATATAAAGCATACAGGACATTTGACATTAATATCATCATCATTAAGACCTTCAATAGTAATCATATTAAACTGATTGAGAACCAACTTCAGTAGCCTTTAACTATTTGCCTATTTATTTCACCATTATGTAAACTCCTAGAGAGGAGTGGTTTTTTTGTATCATTAGTATGCATCACAGTACCCAATTCATAAGTGTTCAATACACGTTTGTCAAATGAAGTATTAATTAAAAAATAGTAAGATAAATAAGCTCTCCTAGAAACTTATGTAACTCAAGCCTTTTTATTTCCTATTAAGATCTAAAATGCCTTCTAGTGCTTCTGTAAATCAAAGAGAAAAGATGAGTGTGTTTGTAAAATAAAATAGATAGCTTACTCATATTTTGAGCTTGGGAAATCATAGCTGGTAGCATAGCTGCATATTTATTATCCTCACTTCACAATAGACATAGATTGGTTCATCTCTCCTGTTCCACCTCCCTCAACTGGTTATTTCTCATTTCTATCTGAATTTCATTGCCCCTGACTTAACACTGGTGAGTTTGTCAGGTTTCTGAAACCTTCATTCTTCCCTGGAGAGGAAAGGGTGCCACAGGGTTCCAGGGTGCTTTGTCACCTTAGTGGGAATGGTTATGCCCGGAAAGCCGCTCACACAGTCTCTTTATTTCTGGTAACAACACTTCAAACTCTAGTCACCTAGTGATCAGATAACGGCAGTGGCCACCCTTATCAAGGACAAAGTGTACACAGTGATTGAACTAACAAACTCCTGATATCTCATTGGTTTAATGGGTAACTTTAGATAAGACACCATTACCATAGTGACATAGTCCTCTTAATACCCACTCTGCCTGCAAAACTAAACATCCACCTCTGCCCTGCTCTGGCTGCTGCCCAGGGGCTCTTACAATAAGTGAGCACAACTGGATGGGTTGAAACAGCGGGAACAGATTCTGTCAGAGTCAGGGAGGCTGGAAGTTTGAAGTCAGGTGCTTCTGGAAGCTCCAGTGGATCCCCTGCCTCCTCCAGCCTCTGCTAGCTTCTGACACTGGCTCATGAGAACACAGGAATTCCAGCCTGTCTGTACCTTTCATTGCCTCCTCTTTTCTGTATTTGTTTTCATTCTCTCATTCTTTGCTATATCTACTATGGGGAGTCATATCCTCATAATTACCAAAGCTGTCCTATTAATCTCGTGTAAAATTTCCAGGAGCATGTGTGTCTTAACATCTTTTTTTTATTTTTTTAAATATATATTTATTGTCCATAATGAGTTACATTATTTAGTGGGCAAACAATGAGTTGTTATCCTAAATTCCCCAATTCCCCCCTCCCCATCCCTGATCAATTGGATATCCTCCTCTGTGGGCTGTCTGTATTAGTCCTTGTGGCAAGGGATCCTGTATATCCTAGTACTCAGCCCGGCCTTCCTGGCCCAAGTGTGTTGTTACTGATGGGTGCCATGCCTCTGGACAGTCTCCCCCACCACGGCTCTCACAATCTTTCCGCCCCCTCTTCCACTCAGTTCCCTGAGTCGTGGTGGGTGAGTAATAAGGCTGCTTTAATGTTGCGAGCTTAGAGGTCCTTGTGTCGAAAATCCTTGGTTTCTGTCTTATTGGCCTATCCTGTGTTGATTGAATGGCTGTGGTTATAGGTCCCTTGTTCATCCTTCTCTGCAGGGTTCCATATGGATCCTCCACAATATGACTGTGGTGGCTCAACTCTTGCCATGATTTCAGCTTTTTGCCTGCTGTCAGGTGGTAGGGTTATATGGGCCACAGCTCACTCGCTATATCCTGAAAAATACAAACACAATCTCTCAACCCAGGTCCATCCATACACATCATTTTTAACAGTTCTCATGCTGGGATCTTTGTTCAGAGTTCCTCTTCTCAAGTCAGTCTTCTGAGGAAATTGGGTCTTGATGTCAGACTACCTCAAGTTTTACTCACCTTTACCTTTTTTTTTTAACCTTTCTTTCACTAGACTGGGAAGAAAGGAAGTTGGGATACGATAAACAGCAGCTCCTGAGAACCTTCTAGAAGACAGCTTCCAGAAGCAAGATGCACTAGTTACAGAGGAAGATTTAGCTCAAGGCCTCATTGAAGCCCTGAGGCCTCCACTGACATCCTGAACCTCTCTCTCACTGCAAGGGAGCCAAATTTAACCTCAGCCTCAACTGCTCTGATCAGAGAACCTGATATTACCGCCCCTCTTTATATGATCACCTCTGATATAGTCTAGGAGATTGGCAAATTAAGGATATTCTTGGCTCCATTCAATCTTTCCTCTATTAAGAAAGTAAGGCTGGAAATAGCTTTGAGATGTAAGTAGCCAAATTGGGAATTTTCCAGAGGCAGAGTTCATGAGGACTGACCCTTTTACTGCTTCCACATAAAGAAAAGATGAATCTAGACTCTTCCTGCCATCCTTGCCCTGTCATGATTTTCCCTGTCTTTTGCATGAAGTTCTGTAGACTGAACATTTTTGTTCCTTCCCTTACCCCTCAGTCAGGGGAGGATGCAGCAAAAAGATGGTTATCTAGGAAATGGGACTTCTTCAGACAGATAATCTGCCAGAACGTTGAACTTGGACTTCCCATTCTCAAATACTCTAAGAAATAAATTTCTGTTGCTTATAAACTACCCAGTCTATTGCAATTGGGTTTTGGGGGTTCAGGAAAAGTCCTTAAACTTCAAACCCCGAGTTCGTATTTGTTTTTAACAAAGAATTGGAATAAAACAGACTGAGAAGGATATAAACTATTACATTTATTCAGGGAAGTCAGGGGAATGAGGAAAAGCAGGGAAGGTCTATAGACCAAGGAAAGGGGAAAGGTTACATCCGTGTGGTCCGAGAGACCATGTGGGAGTTGAGTGTGGGCCTGGGAAAAATGTGAAAAGGGATTTTGTTAGCTTTAGAGTGGAAAAGAAAAAGTACAAGGCAGCTCCTGCCATTTGGAAGGCAGGAGGGGTCCAAGTTTACCCCCATCTCAGCCTAACGGGGCCAAGATGAGGGGTCCTACCAGAGCAGGGTCCTGGAATTTCAGGAAAGGTGAAAAGCCAGAAAGAGGCCTTGCCTACCTGATAAGGATTTATTTATAACCTTATTGTGGTGGGGTTTACCCTCATACTCAGGTGAGCCTGAGAGAGAGAGTTGACTGGTCTGGGAGGGGGGATGGCTCTGGAGTAGGGGCGAGAGAGCTGATTGGATGGCTAGATCAGACCCTGAACTCGGGTTCTGCTGAAGCAGGCAGGAGGAGGGTTCCCACTTTGGGCCTCCCTTCCAACTGGCTCCCTAGCTCCCCGCACTAGGAAGTTCTGTGATAGACAATCTAAGTGGACTAACCCCAGAGGATTAAATCTGGATTATGGGAGAGATTGTTTTTGCCAAATCTGAGTCCTGTGTCAAGATTGCTCACTTCTTCCTTTCACAGCTGTTCATTGTGTACTCTGGGCAGAATCCATGTGGTAGACTGTAGTAGCCAGAGGGGAACATTGGGTGTTCAGCTCCATTCTTTATTATAATATTTATGAATATGTGTGTGTGTGTGTGTGTGTGTGTGTGTGTGTGTGAGAGAGAGAGAGAGAGAGAGAGAGAGAGAGAGAGAGAGAGAGAGAGAGAGAGAGACACGCTAGGGTCTCCAGCCACTTTGAACAAACTCCAGACACATGTGCCACCTTGTGCATCTGGCTTTTACATGGGTCCTGAGGAATTGAACTTGGGACCTTCAGCTTTGCAGGCAACTGCCTAAACCACTAAGGCATCCCTCCACCTCCCTTTAAAATTTATTTATTTATTTATTTGAGAGACAGTGAGAGAGAAAGATCAGCTCTATTCTTACTTGAGTGAGAGTCTCTTACTGACCCTGGAGCTTGCCATTTTTTTTCATAGATCTGACAATTCTCTTGTTTCTGCTCCCCCAAGGGGCTGGGATTTACAGGCATGTCTAGCCATGCCCAACTATTTATGTGGGTCCTCAGGATCAAACTCCAGTGGTCTTGCAGGCCTTTCAAACCCTCATCCTTGCACAGAAAGTGCTATTAACCATTGATCCGTCTCTCCATCTCACTTCTACACATTCTTGGAAGGCAGCTATGCTCTATGCTCACTACTAGACCACCAATGCATTCTTAAGTCCCATAGCTAAGGAAGGATCCCATATCTTCCTTTTTGACATCCATTTTGGGATTAGCATTTCCATGGTCAAGAAGTTGCCTCCATGTGCAAACATTCTTTTTTTGTATTCTCGCTTTATTTATTTATTTACATAAGATCTGGTTTATTAAATTTAATGTCCTTTTATTTTGCTACAGAAACAAAGGATCTTGCTGGTCACTCTAAACAAGCACAGTCCTTTCTACGCTATGCAAACAAAACTTCAATAGTAACAGGCTTGAGCCCAGCTCTGGCTTTGCTTTAACATTCATTCTTCATCCAGTGATCTTTGCTCAGAAAGCTTCCATAAGGTGTGTATCTACTACTCCTCTGTACAAGTTCTTCTTTTTTATAAAATAGTTTTATTTATTTATTTGAAAACAGTGAGAGACAGAGAGAGAGAGAAGAGAGACAGAAAAAGAGAGAATGGTGCACAGGGCCTCCAGCTGCTGCAAAAACTCCAGATACACCACTTTGTGCATCTGGCTTTATGTGGGTGTTGGGGAATCAAACCCAGGTTGTTAGGCATTGCAGGCCAGCACCTTAACCAGTGAGCCATCTCTCCAGCCCACAAACATTCTTTCTGGGTTTATCCCACATGCCTGCATGTATTGAACTATCAGGACAGATGCTGAGAAATGTGAAAATAGTTCTTGCCTGAAGGATGTGCAGATCAAGTAGCAGTGGAAAGATGAAGACATTGTGAAATTTTGTTTATCTCTTGAAATATTTTATGAGCAAGAAGCATGGCGTAAAACATATGTGAGGAAAATTATGACCAGAGAAATTATTTGAATCTAAGTGCTGTTTGTTTCAGAAGCAGCAGATGCATCTCAGTCAACACACTTCTTTGTAACTAAACCAAGAGAAGAAGTGAGATGCATTTTGTTACAACAAGTTCCAGGTTACTGCTTTGCAAGAAGAATGCAGAGGTTTGAATGAATAAGCATATTAGTCTGAAGGGTCATTGACAGAAAACTTTAAAAAATATTTTATTCATTTTCAAGCAGAGAGAGAGAGAGAGAGAGAGAGAGAGAGAGAGAGAGAGAGAGAGAGAGAGAGAGCACACCAGGGTCACCACCTTGTGGGTCTGGCTTATGTAGATACTGGAGAATTGAACCCAGGGCCTTAGGCACTGGAGGCAAGTGCCTTAACCGCTGAGCCATCTCTCCAGCCAGACAGAAAACTTTTTTAAGGGGACAATGTTTGTTAGTATTTTTGTCGGATAAGGAAGCAATGAGAGGAAGGATGCATTGAAATCCAAGTACCTGCAGTCACACTTTTGTTTCAACACTCTGCACCCAAAGCCACCATCGTCTTCCTCTCCCGATCCTTAGGACCAAAGCTCATCCTCTGCACCTCTAAATTCAGCAAATACTGGGTCAAAACTGCGGTGGGATTTGGCTGCTGTCTGGGGTGGAGCGCTCTCCTGGCAGAGCAGGTGTATGGATGAGGCCTTGCTTCTGGAGGGAGGGCTCCAGGGAGGATGGAAGGACAGTCAAGAGAAGGATTCGCATGGAATGAGGGGCCATCACTTTTTAAAGCCAGAACCTTTAGGCCACTTTATTACCTGAGGAGGATGTAGCCGCTGCTGGTGCTGCTACAACCTAGTTTCATGATTCTGTTTTGATTTGAGTTAGATTTCAAAACAATTCAATACAGAACTATTGAACTTGTGTTGGAATTCAAGTGAATGGGCTAAGGAATCATCAAGGCCCGAGGTTTGGGTATGGCTGGTGTTGCAGTCAGCTTTCTAGTTGCTGCGCAGAAAGAACCCAAACAAAAGTGGCTTGTAGAGGAATGGGTTTATTTGGCTTACGGACTCCAGGGGAGACTCCATTCTGGCAGGGAAAACGATGGCAGGAGCAGAGGGCTGGACATCACCTCTGCCACAGCACTGCAAACAATGGCAGGAAGGTGTGCCAAACAGTGGCAAGGGGAAGCTGGCTTATAACCCCATAAGCCCACCCCCAACAACACAGCTTCATCGAGGTTGTAAAACCCAAATTGCCATCAGCTGAGGATCGATCTATCAGAACACATTCAATTGTTTGTGGGGGACACCTGTATCAAACCATGACAGCTGGCATCGATTAGGATACCTTTAGATAAGACCCTTTTGACGGTGGGAAAGCTTGTTGTCATTCCTGATTCTGACATGAGATGGCGCTGGAAAATCACTCTTCCCTGAGGCAGTGCTGACACCCAGGACTGAGAAATGTCTTCCAGCTGGGCCATGGCCTTGGGAGGGAAGTCAGAACCCGGCTAGGATCCCTCTTTGGCCAGTCAGTGGCCCTTACCCTCTCCCTTCCCTTCACTGTTCCTTTACATTCAGAATCTCTTTCTCCTGAAGGCACAAAACACTGTTTCATGAAATTGGATTTTCATGCTTTCAGGTAATTTGTACTGAAGCTATTTCTTTCATGTTTAAAGTTAAGAAACATTGCACTTGAGAGTTCAGGGAAATAGGCATGAGTAACAGGTCAGCCTGGGCTACAGTGAGAAAGACCCTGCCTCAGAAAAACAACAAAGTTAGGAAACACTTCCAAACACTCTTTTTGTTGTTTGTTTTGAGACAGGGTCTTGTAGCCCGGAAAGGTCTCAAGGCCAATCCTTGCAAAATGCCCGGATTCTAGGTACCTGCTCTCTCACCTAACAAAAACCCCTCTTTGAGATTTCCTTTTCTTTTTTTGGATGCTAAAGTTATTTCTGTTTCTGCAGGGCCCTGCCTAAAAGCACTTGTCAATTCTTTAC
>PVHP010016696.1:0-35507 GCA_004024765.1 Zapus hudsonius
ATTGAGCTTGGAGTTAGAGATTGATGGTGCCCTGTTTGTTTTGAATCTTGTATTGTATTGGTCAATCTGTTTTTGCTGTGCCTCATGTTTTGCATTGTGAATGTTCTGTGCCATTACGGGTTTATTTTTGGTATTATGGCTCAGTTGAAAGCTGTGGGGACTTAAGAGTTGAGCTGAATGCATTGTATTTACATCATGTGTGATTATTGGTTTGTGGAGGCCAGGGGCGGACTGTCATGGTTTGATCCATGTGTCCCCCACAAACAAGTGAATGTGTTCTGATAGATCGAGCCTCAGCTGATGGCAGTTTGGGTTTTACAACCTTGATGAAGCTGTGTTGTTGGGGGTGGGCTTATGGGGTTATAAGCCAGCTTCCCCTTGCCAGTGTTTGGCACACCTTCTTGCCGCTGTTTGCAGTGCTGTGGCAGAGGTGATGTCCAGCCCTCTACTCATGCCATCGTTTTCCCTGCCAGAATGGAGTCTCCTCTCGAGTCCCTAAGCCAAATAAACCCATTCCTCCATAAGCCACCTTTGCTTGGGTTCTTTCTGCGCAGCAACTAGAAAGCTGACCCCAACAGCCTCCTAAATATTTTTCTTGATAGAGAAGACCTAGGCACAAAAAATGAAACAATAAAGAATTAACAAATACTCCCTTATTGCTAACCTTTGTTAAGAGCCTATCACACGAGAGACCCTCTCCTTTCTGTGTCCTGCAGTATTTCTGTACCCTTAGTAGTGTAACCCACCTCAGCCCATGCTAACTTTATTCTCATTTGTCCTCTTTGTCTCTCCCTGTGTTCACCTCTCCTCTTGCCATTGATCGGTTTACATGAGAACAGTGAGTCCGTTAGACAGATGAGCAGTGCATCATTATTTCAGTGGCCATCGTCTCTTATGGTGATAAGTGCTTTATCAGAGTTAAGCTTCCTAGAATCCCCCAGGTTCTCCAGCTCTCTCACCTTCCCCTGATTTATTCAAGCCTTCTCACCTGCTGAGCTGAACAAATAAATTTTCATGCCAATAGCTGAAGCCTTTCTGTGTGCGCTCATCATCACATGATCATCACATGATCATCAAACCAGTTTGTGTTGAAAAAGTATAGGGCCTACTTGTGATAGTATTTCTATTGTTTCTCCCTGCTTTTCTTCTAAATATTCATTTTAATCTTTATGTTACTTATAATTTTGTATTTAATATATCATATGTATTTCATACATATTTTCTAAACATGCTTTGTACTGTATTCCATTAGGTAAGTAATTTTTTAATTTTCATAATCATTTCAGGATTGTGGGAAACTTGTTTTAATTCAAATCACTTTAATAAGCAACAATGATGATTTATGTTATAATTTATATAGTTTTCCTACATCATAGATTTCATGTAATTCCTATAGGTGTCTATGTATAGTTCTTAATAAGCTTCTACAATCTTGAAAAGATTAGATAAGATATTTCTCTGACTGAAAATCCTACTTTCAAGAATATATTTTCTAGAGCAGATTTTTGTACCATAAAACTATAAAATAAATTTATGTGTATAGTTGAAAACAGAGTGGATGTTATATATTGCTCTACAGACAATTCCCCAACTGTTTTCTAAAAATTAATAACTTAATTATTATGCATACCAGTCAGGGAAAAACTATCATCGATATTTGACATTATGCATTAAATATGTCTTCTTAATTTAATAGACACCAAACAAAAATGATGCCTTTGTTTAATTTTCATATGTTTGATTACAAGCTAGATTCTATAGAATTCAAAAGTTATTTCCTAATTATATTTCTTAATTTGTGAATTAAATCTTTGGGAAATAATTATAAAGGCAAATGATAATAAATAAGCATTCTTGTATAAATTATAATTATTACCTCTATTTCTCACCTCATGCTATATTGATTTGTCTATCAATCATCTATCTATCTGATGTGATATTTTTACATATAGTGCTGAAAGTTTATTCTCATAACAGATGCTCTTGCTTAGAGAGTCTTATAGAATCCTGTCATCATATTGTGATGTCCCATCCATCTACCTTCCTTTGCCTTTGCATTTAACTCTGTTTGTGTTCTTGGTTCAATTGATTATCCATGCAGTCAGCCCCTACAGATTATAGATTTCCTACACACAAAAAAATTATTTGAGAGTCAAGAGTCACTGTTCCTATCTAAGGATACTGATATGAAAACTGTATGAAATAATATCATATATGAGCATATTTGTAAAAGAAGATTGAAAACTAGTCCTATAAGAGCAGCATTCAGATTTGAGTTAAAGCCAAAGCAATCAGCTGACTTTTAGAAACCTAGTCAACTTCTATTAAAAGGTCAAGAAAAACACTTCATGTTTGAGTCATTTATTTACTTGTTTTGCAGAGATAAGCATAGAGTTCTATATGAATCATTTGTGCATCCAATCACCAGCAATCCTGAGGTTTTGTACATATCAGGAGCCTCTTGAAATATAACTGTGTGAAGTAAACTTGTTTGCTAAGTTCATATTGTTTATTTCAAGCACACTACCAATAAATTTCTCATCACTGGGAAGATTGGGGTGGCAATCTAAATGTGTTTGAGGGCTCTCAACAGATAGTTGTATTCTGAGGAGGAAAGATTTTTTTTTATCTCTGCTGAGTGGTGAAATTTCCCTCTCTGTTTCTGAAAATGTAGTAATTCACATCATTGTCTGAGGAGCTTGGTTGATGATAAAACAGACTCTAGCATCTGGTTAATAATTCATGACAGTTATCTGTGCATAGAATAGAAAAAAAGAGGTATTAAAAGAGCTGTGGACTGGAGAAATTGCTCAGTGGTTAACATGCTTGCCTACAAAACCTAAGGACCTAAATTCGATTCCCCAGTACCCACATAACGCCAGATGCACAAAGTAGCACATGCATCTGGAGTCCATTTGCAGTGGCTGAAGACCCTGGAGTGCCTATTCTCTCTGTCTCTCTTCTATCTTTCTCTACTTAAAATAAATAAACAAAAATATTTTTAAAAGAGGTGTGATCTACATATAGTGAATAATGGAAAGGGTTAGGTGAAAAATATTCCATAAAAAAGAAAAATATTCCATGTCAATATTCTAAATAGTCACAACTTTGATGAATGGTTCTCAGTAGGAGGGGTTTTCAGCCCCTCCTCATGAGGGTATTTGGCAGTGTATAGCAACCTTCTTAACCTGGGGTTGTGGGGAGAAAGGGACTTGCTATATCTATTGGCAAAAACCAGAGACATTGCTGAACAGCTCACACCACCCCACAACAGAGAACTGTCTTGCCTGAAATGTCAGTAGTGCAAAAATTAAAAGACCCTGACTCGAGGCTGGAGGGATTGCTCAGTGGTTAAAAACACTTGCTTGCAAAGCCTAGCCACCTGGGCTCTATTTCCCAGTTACCCATGTAAAACCAGTTGAAAAAAGTGGTTCATATGTCTGGGAATTTTGTACCAGCACTAAGCCCTGGCATGCCCATTCATTCTCCCATTCTCTCTCTCTCTCTCTTTCTTTCTTCTTCCTTCCTTCCTTCCTTCCTTCCTTCCTTCCTTCCTTCCTTTCTTTCTTTCTTTCTTTCTCTCTCTCTCTCAGCCTCTTCTTGCAATAAGTAAATAAAAAGATTTTAGAAACTTTGATTTGAAGAGGTGATTCAAAAGACTGATGTTATTTTCAAATTGTCTTCATCGTCTTTTTTTTAATTGATTTGGTTATAAGGATCTAGATGGTAGGAAAATGATGGCTTCTTATCAAACCTCACTGACTTGTTTACCAGTCCCTAAAACGTAGACACCCCTCATATCCTAGAAAACCCTGCAATTCTTTAAATAAATGGTGCTCACCTCCTGCTGCGGCTGGAAGGATAACCAAGTAAAAATGAATTACCAACAACAGTAAGCAAACATTAAGATTGCCTTCAGACCATGAAGGACAAAATAAAATTTGGCTGTTCTGTAGTTAATGTGATTAACATGGATAACAGTCAAGACGTATCAAGGCCCCAGTGGAACATTTGTCCTGAATTATTTGGGCTGACTGTCCACTCTGATTATGAAAATTGAAAGAGAGCCAACTCTCTCCACGAAAGGCAGACATGAATGTGTAGTTGCAGTACATCAGGTGTAAGAAGGAAAGGTAATTAACGAGGCCCGTTATTGTTCCTTGCTCAGAATATAACTTCAAATAAGGAAAATGAAGAGAAGGGATTCTACACAGAGCGCTCTATCATGTTAGTGAGCTTGCAGAGGACAGCCAGCAATGCTGGTGGCTACTTTCCTCCAGGGCACTTTCAACACCAATCCTCCTCAAATCAGAACAGGTGGAGTGACTGTGCAGTTCCTAGATGCAGAATCCTGTTGCTGCTGAAGCCTGACTCTGTGTCATCTTGTTTATGGGGACCAGGAAGGCCTTTCTTCATAGGTGCACTCATTTCCCCCTTTTTTTGAGCATTTAATTCCATCAGTTGGTGTCAGTTTACAACTTCACTGTGGGTAAGGGAAACAACATACTTTGTAAGTCTGGCAGATGCTTGTGAATAATTTTGACAAGGTACATTAATTACCTGGATATTTCATACCTATTAGAATATTTAACATGTTGACATATGAGCATCCCTAGAAAATGCTTTTAAATGTTAGAAAATCCAGTTATAGGGCTGGAGAGATGGCTCAGCGGTTGAGGCACTTGCCTCCAGTGCCTAGAGCCCAGGGTTCATTTCCCTAGGACCCATGTGGGCCGGACCTACAAGGTGGTGGCCGTGGTGCATTCTCTCTCTCTCTCTCTCTCTCTCTCTCTCTCTCTCTCTCTCTCTCTCTCTCTCTCGTCTCTCTGCTTGAAAATGAATAAATAAAATATTTTAAAAAAGAAAATCCAGTTATATGGGAAGTTTTGATATATAAATATAAAATAATATAAACAAAATTAACTTAAAATAGATTCTTATATGAATATTACAGTTAATTAAAATAAAAATTAAAAATGATACAGTGTCTTTCAGGTTATGATATTAATTTCCCCCTCTTTTCTTTGTTAGCTATTTTTCTTTTATTTGATAATATCTATTCATCTATGCGTGTGAAAATTACTTTATGTAAAATATAAATGCCTATATTTAGTGTACTTCAGGTGAAGATAATGGTTGAGTTTATGCATTAAACCTCTGTTTCAAACTAAAAGCAATAGCAGATAAAAAAGAAAAATAAAATACAAAGAACTGTGTTCCTTAACTTTAACTATGTTCATAAACCTAGATAAACATCTTGAACCAGAAACTGCACAGAGATGTGAACAAAGAGGTTAAAGCCATTGGCTTTCTGGAGTCTGGCACTAGAAGCAAGGGGTGGTGGCCCTTCTGCCAGGCCAAAGGAGCCAGGTTTCTTCTAAATAGAAAAAAATTTAGATTCATAAAAATCAATAACCCTAGAGGGAAGTGATACTTATATAATTGAGTATGTAAATAAAGATTGCAAAGAGGCTGGGTGTGTAAAGCCACGAGCTCATTGACTTTGCTCTGATGGCAATCCTGCACCAGAAAAGCATTAATGGAAGTTGTTTTAGATGAGAAGAAAGGGATCCAGGTGGAGGTTTAGAGCTAATAAAGGAATGAAGAGTGTCTTAAGTGGTAAATGTGTGGATGAAAGTCCAAGACGGAGGTTCATTAAACAAATTCTTCAAAAGATGATTGAGCATGAAGACTTAAAGTTAATGAGTTTATTATGTGGTTAGTATACATAACAATATTAGCAGACACAATGGAGGACATGCATCATGGTATATTTGAAGGTTAGCTGTGATGAACTATGTCATATATGCTAAAATGTAAATTTCCCATGATTCTTTTCTTCCTTTCATACTTTAATACATGATACATGTAATTATTGTTAACTCACAGGCCATGCAGAACAGAATACACCTTAATACTTACAGTTTAGGACCCCCGATCTAAATGTCTACCTGAAAACAAAATGACAAATAAGTTGTACTGAAGTAAGTAGAGGTGAGTCAATTACAAAGATGAAAAATCAGGTACAAATCTGAACAGCAACAGATCCTGCAAGTTCCAGAGTCAGCCAGCCATGCAAGATGTACATACACAATGTCAGAATAGGGGCACAGAAGCTGTGGGGGTGATGAACTGCCCAATGGAAGGTACTAAGGTCATGTTAAAACTTTATGGCTTGGAAGTTACAGACCCCAGAAGGAGGCTCCCACCACCATCTTTTGGTAAAACATATGTCCATGAAACAGACTTCTGAGTATGTATGATTAAATCCTTTGTTAATGCTGATCTCATTTTGGTTCAGAGGAATTTCTTTTGGCAGATGGCTGAAAATAGCAGAAAGACCCGAGACTGGTCAAAATGACAAGCAGAAGAACAAGCCCACGGCTGAGCCCTGGATGAGATGTCTGCATCATATATGTCAGGGTTTGGGGAACATTAGTTGTTGGAAGAGTGCTCCTCTTACCGCTAGCCAAAGAAACAACTCAGTAGAAATGGTGGTTGACACTGAGGGGACTCAAAACTCTTCAAATAAGAAAATTAGAGGCTGTCAAGAGCTCAACACTAAATGAGTTTTCCATCACCCCCTCCAATACTCAGGGAGCATTGCAGAAGAAGGGCATAAAGAATGTTTGAGCCCTAGGGTGCATGGGCATACTTTGTGGCACTGTTCTATTGACATGGTATATTCATGACCCCACCGTGGTTACCAATACCCCTTGGCATGGGTATTGAAATTTGATATTGAGGAAGGGGAAAAGAATGAGATAATGAAGAAAGGGGAAGAATTACCTTGAAAGAGGAGAGTTCTCAAGGAGTGTGAGAGATGGGACAATAAAAGAGAAAAGATAAAGAGAAGCATGACCAAATTATTGGATGTTTATCTGTTAAAATTCTCAGTATTATTATTTTCAGAAAATAGAGGATGAAGGCAGTTTTCCTTAACAACAAAATCAGATAAAGACGTAAAAGAAAACTGTAAGCCAGAATTGTTTACTCACATCATTCAGCAATCCTTAACAAACGTTAGCAATTTGAATTCAGAAACACACAGATGATAACACACCAGGATGAAGTGTTTCCCCCACTCAGATGTAAGGTTAGTCTAATCCCTAAATCAATCATTGTCAGTGTCTTGACAAAATAAAGAGGAAAGCAACACTTGACAAAATTCAGTGTCCATTTAAGATAAGAACCTCTGTTATCAGCTAGAAACAGAAGGGAGATTTCCTGATTTAACAATTATACATGTGAAAAACATTACCAGCAGTATCATACTTCATGGTGGAAAGCAATGTTTCCCCTGAAAGATTGGGACTAAGGGAAGTGTGTCCATTCTTACCAGTTCTGGGCAGTATTGGAATCCTAGTCATAGCATTAAGACAAGGAAGAGGAACAAGAGACATACTGCTTGGTATGTTTGGTTAAAAACCCAAGTTTACATGGTCATATTGCAGGATCCCTAACTAATCTATTAAAAACTTCAGAAATAAGTCAGCAAGATTACTGTGTATGTAGGAAAAATCTGCATTTCTATGTAAACAGTGAGCAAAATTTGAACACTAAAATATTGTTTTAACAGTATGAAAACCATGAAATTATTATCAATAAGTTTAATGAAATATGTCAGATATTCAGGAAAAGCTATAAAGTTTTGCTGAAGAAAATCAAATAAGACCTAAATTAATTGAAATATTGAATGTCATGAACATGGACTAAATGATCCAATAAAGGTAATATGTCAGTTGTCTTCAAATTGATCTTTGTGTTCAATTATAGTCTTAACAAAAATTGAAACTTTTTTTGTAGAAACTGGAAAGTGATTGTACAATTTCAATTGGCAAGTGTAAAGCCTGTACTAGCTAAGCAATCTTCAAAATGAAGAACGAAGGACTCATCTGTCTGGTTTCAAAATTTACTGCAAGCGACAGTAATTATAAAAATGTAGCATTGTCTGAAGGATAAGCAATTAGCTCAATAGGATGAAAAACAGCAACAAGAAACAGCAGCACATATGTAGTCAATTAACTTTCTGCAAAAATGCCAAGGTAATTCATAGGTGAAATGATAGGCTGTTTTTTGCAACACATGGTTCCACTACAACTGAATATCCATATGGAAGTATAGTGTTCACTGTGTGCAAAATTACTTCAAATGTATTACACACCTAAACACGTAAAAACTCACCTATAAAATCTCCAGAGGAAAACTATAACAAATCTAAATAAACTTGGATTAGGAAAATATTTCCTCAGTAGGACACAAAAATGCTACTATAAAATACCAGAATTAATAAATTAGACTTTACCAAATTCAAAAACTGTTGCTCTGCTAAACACACCATTAAGAAAATGATATACAATACTCCATGGACTGGGAAAATATTACAGTACTTATTTTTTAAATATTTTATTTATTCATTTTCAAGGAGAGAGAGAGAGAGAGAAAGAGAGAGAGAGAGAGAGAGAGAGAGAGAGAGAGAGCGCACCAGAGCCACCACCTTGTGGGTTTGGCTTATGTGGGACCTGGGGAATTGAACCCTGGGCCTTAGGCACTGGAGGCGAGTGCCTTAACCGCTGAGCCATCTCTCCAGCTCTACAGTACTTATTTCTGACCAAAGACTGGGCAGAAAAGGGAACAAGCATTTTTTTTCAAAAGAGGATGGACAAATTTAAATTCAGGAAAAGGTGTCTAATGTCACTCACCGTCCACCAGGAAAAATGCAAGGTAAAGCTACAGCAAGACACCTTTAGCCATTCAGGAGAGTGTCAACAATTAACTCTTGTTGAAGATGTAGTGTAGTGACTAAAGAACTTAGAGCAAAAGCAGACTGATGTATAATTTGGGGGGCTTGGCTTTCTTCATTAAGCATGATGTTTTAGGGACTCACGCATGCATTACAGTCAGCAATGATCTCCATCATACACATATACCACACTGTTTCTCCATGCATCCTGTTGATTCATGCACAGACACACAATTTTTATTTTTATTTTTATTTTCCATAATCAGTTACATTAAATAATGTGGGCAAACAATGAGTTGTTATCCCCAATTCTCCGATGCTCCCCCTCCCCCATCCCTTTGCAGGGCAATAGGCACCAGATCCCGTACTCTTGGGCTCCCAAGACAAGACGAAATATGGGAGCGATTGATTATGTTTGTGTTTTTCAGGATGCAGTAAGAGAGCTGGGGCCCATCTAACCCTACAAACCAACCGTAGGCTGATAGCTGAGATTCTGGCACACACTTTTATGTCCACAGAAATTTTATTTCTTTTGGATAAATACCTGTGAGTAAAATTATACAGTTATATGAATGAGGTGGGAGTGAGCAGCTCCACTCTGATGAACTGGATTCTTATTTAGAAAATGACAAAGAATTATCATTTCCTAGCCAAGCCAAGAAAGTGGCTTAACATTTTTTTTAAACATTAATGGAATTCCAAGAAGTGATCCATTGGGACTAAAAGGCAAATAATTGGAAATTTTCACAGCAAAAGGGCACAAGAGAAATGGGAACAGAAATACCCCTCCTCTGATGGTGGAACCAGTTTCTTATATACATATCGGTAAATTCCATGGCACCATACATTTACAATAAAGGCATCTTATTTCATGGAAATTTTCTTTGTTAACTTGATATTTTTGAAGTTTATTCTTAACTGCTAGAATACAATGTGAATTGTGTGGTTAAGTGACTTGGTGGAATGCACCTGCCTTTCAAACACATATGCTGAAAGGAAAATTATCTTCAATATGTATATGTGGCTGGTATACTTTTGATCTCACAAGTGTCCATGTTAGTTGTGTGTGTGTATCTTAGATACAGCTAGGGTTTAGAGAGTGTATACAAATAGAAACCCTACATTGTTTTAATATGAAGCTTATTTTGACTAGAATTATGATAAATGATATATACCTTTTTACTAGGGTAGGTGAATTATACAAGTTGGAAATTCTTAACTATATTCAGGATGAATTTAAGGACTCTAATATCCTAAATTCTTTTTTTAAGTCTTAAATATATATTTATTGTCCATAATGAGTTACATTATTCAGTGGGAAAACAATGAGTTTTTATCCCCAATTCCCCAATGCCCCCCCCTATCCCCAATCAGCTGGATATCCTCCTCCGTGGGCCGTCTGGATCAATCCTTGTGGCAGGGGACCCTGGATAGCCTAGTACTCAGCCCGGTCCTCCTGGCCCAAGTGTGTTGTAACTGAAGGGTGGCATGCCTCTGGATAATCTCCCCCACCACGGCTCTTACAATCTTTCCACCCCCTCTTCCTCATAGTTCCCTGAGTCTTGGTGGATGAGTATTAAGGCTGCTTTAAGGTTGTGAGTTTAGGGGTCTTTGTGTCAAAGATCGTTGGTTTCTGTCTCACTGGCTTATCCTGTGTAGATTGAATGTCTGTGGCTGTGGGTCCCTTTTTCCTCCCGTCCTTCTCTGCAGGATTCCATATGGATCCTCCACAGTATGACTCTGGTGGCTCTTCTCTTGCCAGAATCTCAGCTATCGGCCTACAGTCCATTGGTAGGGTTAGATGGGCCCCAGCTCTCAATCTGCATCCTGAAAAATACAAGCACAGGGCTGGAGAGATGGCTCAGCGGTTAAGGCACTTGGCTCCAGTGCCTAACGCCCTGGGTTCAATTCCCCAGGACCCACATAAGCCAGACCCACAAGGTGGTGGTCCTGGTGCGTTCTCTCTCTCTCTCTCTCTCTCTCTCTCTCTCTCTCTCTCTCTCTCTCTCTGCTTGAAAATGAATAAATAAAATATTTAAAAAAAAATACAAGCACAATCTCCTTTGGAGAGTGTGATCAGTGTAGGTTAACAAATATACACATTTCTGGTTTACCTAGATTCTATTTTTAGTATCCTCCCCATCAATCACTCCCATAGTGCATGTTGTCTTGAGAGCCCAAGAGTACGGGATCCGGTGACTATTGCCCTGAATCCCAAGTTGCAGACAAGGGGTCCCCCTCACTAAGTGGAAAATTGGCCGAATTTGAAAGCTGTTGATTGTCTCCCCCAGGCCCAGGCTCCTCCGTTGCACAAGTGCTCCTTTCTTGGTTTACTGTTCTCTCCCAGTAAAGGGTGTGGTCAGCCTACACACGACCTCAGATTGTGTTTCATGTCAGTGGTCTCTGTTTACTCAAGCTGTCAAGGGACACTTAGTCTCCTGGACACTATCACAAAGCTATGACAGTGACTTCAAAAAATCATCACCTCTTTATGCTCACACATAGGTCATTCGAGTTAAGAAGTAAACTCAGATATGTCTTGTTCCATAAACACTCTTCTTCCTGTATGTTTGTAGAGCTAATAGGACATTTTTATTAGTACAGTAAAAATTGAAAAGACCTTTGTAGACAGATTCATACTATTTGAATGTACAGAATACCAATTCATTGAGTATTGATTTATAAATACACAATGAGAAAAATTTGACAAGAAAGACTAGAGAGCTTGATTCCACAATTTCATGCATTTCTCATTAAACTCAAGAGTTTAGTTTGGAAAGCTAAATGATATTAAAATCTGGCTTAGTTGGCGCATGCCAGAAATGCAGGATTAGAGTAGTCTTTAGTGAAATGGGCTGCCCCTCAAAGCAGCTGAGGCTGTTTTCCTCAATAGATTACTCCTGTCCCTCAGTCGGGTCTTGCTCTCCAATGGACAGTATAGTGTATGTACTATGGCTGCCATACAAGATGTGTGTCACGTGAAAACTCCTCTGTTCTAAGACTTTTTTCAGTCATCCATTTAATATATACAGTGCTTCGCTCTTGGAAATAAAGCAGTGAAAACCAACTTCCTGCTATCTACAGAAGCAGTATCTTCAGAACATCTACAGAGGATGGGGGATGGCTTGTTGAATGAGCATGAGGACCTAGGTTAAGAACCCTAGCACCACGGACAAAGCCAGATGCTGTGAAAAACTTCTGTTACCCCAGTCACACCTACGGGCCAGAAGGGAGGCAGAGACTGGAGAGCTTGCCGAGAGCTCAGGGATCAGCTAGCCTGGCAAAAGCAATGGTGAACACGAGATGCCACCTCAGTGCAGGTGACAGGTAAGGAGCAACATCTGAATGTTGTCCTCTGCCCTTCACATATGTGGTCCTGGCATATGTGCACCTACACTCACATACTGAGCTCCAGCTTGAACATACACACACACACACACACACACACACACACACACACACACACACATCATAAACATACACAACACACCCCAAAGCAAATCAAAGCAAAGGAAATTAAAACATTGACCTAGGCTCAGCTCTAAACGCAAATTGTGTTAGTCTTACAAGTTGGTTTTCTATAATAATATTCCCCACAAGTCACTAAACTTCAAATCCCTGCTATCATCCAGGTGTGTTGCCTCTACAAGGTAAATATGTGGAATGTTTCCTATAAGAGCTATTCGTTTTGTCTGGTGACACTACCAAGTGTTCCTTCCTACAGTGTCTCTTTGCAAGAGGCCACTGGGGTCCTGGAAGACAGACAGAAGCTCTGAGGAAGTCTTGTAAGCTAGCAATCACAGTGACATCTGTCCTGCTCACATAACACCTGCCCTCCACCTCGAGGGTCAGCAGCTCCTGGGGGACTATCAATCTATCAATTGCTTTAGAACTTTCTCAGACACTGATTTCATAGGGGCTAATGCACATAAAATATACTTGCTCTGAAATTGCTTTAGAAACACTTCTACAATTGCAAGCTGTGACTGGGAATTCTGTGTGGCACTGTTATCCCTCTCATCACAAGGAGGACACCATGCCCTTGATTCTGTCTTTTTCACCTTTTATCTTAAGACTTTCTTGCATAAAATACCAGGAAAACTACTTCAAAGGATCTAAGAATTTTTATCAAAAGGCCCCTTGAAACAGAACTTATCCCTTATGTAAAGTATAGTATAAGGGTTGACCAGTTATCTTGCATGTGCCTTTGGTTTGATCTGTAGCAACACAACAAAAACAAAACTAAAAATGTATCCTAACCATGAAAGTAGTTTCTTCCCCTCTGCATTCCCTGCCCAAATGCAACCTAAAAATGTTCTTTATTACATAAGAATTTCCCTGCTTCTACTAGTGATTAGGAAAGTTTCATAGTCTATTTACAAGTAGTTTCTGCCTTAAAACAGCTTTCCTTCAAAGTTGAGTGACTCATAATTTATATACAAGCTAATAATGCTTTGCACCTCTTCTGTTAACCAGCAAGGGAAGGCGTCTAGCTAGAGAGCCAAGGGATAGAGGGGAAGTGGGCAGTGTCTCGGCAGAGGGCAGCTCTAAGGCTCAACATAGCTCTCTCCCTAACTGAGTGATCGCCAGCAGGGGCTTACCCTCTCTCCTCTATTTGTGTGAAATGAGTATAATTCAAGTACATTTCTTAGAGTGTGACTACAAGGGCTAGAGGAGTTATTGCATCTAAAACACTATGGAAATGTCCCTCAAAGAAGACAGCCTCAGAATACATTATCTTGCTCTAATTCATCTTCTACCTTCCCTTCTCCTTCAGTTGCTCCCATGGGCAGCACTCACTAAAAAAGTCATATAAGATGAACTAGTGCCTGAAGTTTGCCTTCCGTTAGGCAGGATGATCTTAACCACGATTCCTTACATTGCCAAAACCAAAATCATCTTTTGGTACAAACAGTAGAATGAATCGTCAGGATGTGTAGTATTTTTTTAGTTAATTGATTAATTTGCAAACAGAGAGAGACAGAGAGAGAGAGAGAGAGAGAGAGAAGGAGAGGGAGAGAATGGGTGTGCCAAGGTCTCTTGCTACTATAAACGAACTTCAGCTGCATGTGCCAGTTTGTGCATTTGGATTTGGATTTATGTGGGGCTGGCAAGCTTTGGAAGCAAGTACCTTTAACCATTTGGCAATCCATCCTTTCAGTGCTAGAAGTCAGAATACATGTTTTGTTGTTGTTGCTTGTTTTTGAGATAGTGTATCATTCTGTAGCCCTGGCTTGGCTGGAACTCTCAAACTTATAGTAATCCTCTTGCTTCAGTTTACCAAGTACTAGGATTAGCCATGTAAACTCCTCAAACATTGGCTTTCATTTCAGAAAATGTGGTTAAAATGTACGTGCTTATATGAGAAGCAGCTTCCTTCACAGAGTGGTTGCAAGGCCTGATTAGGATTTTTATATAAAAGCACTTCGTCATGCTACAGCTCTACAAATCTTGGGGGACATTGCTGGTGGCAGTTTAGGTTTTACAACCTCGATGAAGCTGTGTTGCTGGGGGAAGGCTTATGGGGGTTATAAGCCAGCTTCCCCTTGCCAGTGTTTGGCACACTTTCCTGCCATTGTTTGCCATTGTTTGCAGTGCTGTGATGTCCAGCCCTCTGCTCATGCCATCGTTTTCCCTGCCATGATGGAGTCTCCCCTTGAGTCCATAAGCTAAATAAACCCATTCCTCCACAAGCCACTTTTGTTTGGGTTCTTTCTGCGCAGCAACTAGAAAGCTGACTGCAATAGCTATTGTCACAATAATTCTTCTGATCTATGAGTACAGAAGGTCATTCCATCTTCTTGTGTCCTCCTGAATTTCTTCCTTCAGTGTTTATATGTTTTCATTGTAGAGGTATTTTACTTCCTTATGGGTATTCAAAGATATTTAATGTTTTGTGACTATTGTAAATTCACTGTTTCACTTATTTATTTTTGCATGTTAGTTTTATATCCTGACACTGCTGAAAAAATTTATTATATTTAGAAGTTTTTTGTGGAGTATTTTGGGTCACTTATATATAGAATCATATCATCTGCCAATAGGGCTAATTTGTCTTCTTCTTTTCCAATTTGTATCTCTTTTATTTCTTTCTCTTATCATACTGCTTTAGCTAATACTTCAAGTTTTATGTTGAAAATCAGTAGAGAGAGTGGGCACCCCTGTGTTGTTCTACACATTAATGAAAATGCTTCAAGTTTTTCTTCATTTACTATGATATGGGCCTTAGGTCTGTTATATGGTCCTTATTATGTTGAGATATCATCCCTAGTCTCTGCTGTATTTTAATTGTGAAAGGATATTGTATTTTTTAAAGGTCTTTTCTGCATCTATTGAAATGATCATGTGATCCCTGTCTTTGTGTCTCTTTATATGACATGTTTATTGATTTCTGTATGTTGAAGCATCCCTGCATTCCTGGGATGAATCCTACTTGATTGAGGTGAATAGTACTTTTGATGTGTCCTTGGATTCTATTTGGAAGAATTTTATTGAGAATTTCTGTGTCTATGTTCATTGTGTAATGATGGATTCATAGAAGGGGTCAAGAAACATTCCCTCCTTTTCAATTGTGTGACATAACTTGAGAAGTGGTCTTAGTTTTTCAATGAAGGTTTGGTAGAATTCAGCAGTGAATCCCTCTGGGCCTGGGCACTGTTGTTGTTGTTGGGAGGCTTTTCATTACATTTTCAAAGTCATTAGATGTTCTAGCTCTATTCAGGTAATTTATCTCTTCTGGGTTTAGTTTTGGTATTTGGCATGAGTCAAGGAAGTCAGCCATTTTGTCCCTATTTTCCAATTTTTTGGAAATATGGTTTTTGAAATATGTCCTTATGATTCTCCAAATTTGATTGGTATTTGTTGTAACATCTCCCTTTTCATCTCTCATCTGGTTGATTAGAATATTCTCTTTTTTTGCTCAAATTAGTCAGGGCTTTATTGGTCTTTTTTGTTGTTGTTTTTTAAGAACCAGCTTTTCATTTTAGCAGTTTTTAAATTGTCTTCTTCATTTTAAATTCATTGATTACTGCTCTAATCATATTCCTTACTGGCTGGTACTTTTGGGTTTAGATTGTTTTTATTATTTCCAAAGCCTGCAGATGGATAGTTATTTATTTGAGAGCTCTCTATTTTTCTAATGTAGGCATTTAGCACTAGATACTTCTCTCAGGATTGCCGTCATTGTGTCCCATACATTTTGTCATGTTTTGTTTTGTTTTTTTCATTTAGTTCTAGAAATTTTTGATTTCCTTTTTAATTTCTTCAAAGAGCTTTTTTTGTTGTTGTTTAATAGTCAGTTGTGAGTCATTCAGACTCTAGAATTTGGTGTGTTTTCTGTTGTTTCTCTTGTTATTATTGGTTTCTAGCTTTATAGCATTGTGTCCTAATATATAATACATAGATTTATGTCTATTTTTTCTGAATTTGTGGAGAGTTACTTTGTGTCTTCATATATGATCTGTCTTAGAGAAGGTCCGTGAGCTACTGAGAAGTATTCGATAGAATTAGGGTGGAATGTTCTGTAGCTATCTATTAAGTCTATTTGATTTAGTGTTTAGCTTCATTATTTTTCTGTTCATTTTTTTTGTCTAGACAATCTATTGATGATAGAGTATTAACATCTCCTACTATTACTGTGTTGGGATTTATTTGTGATATAATGTCATGTAGATTTTGCTTTATAAAATTTGTTGTAGGGTTAGATAGATGGCTTAGCAGTTAAGGCACTTGCCTGCAAAACCAAATGACCCAGGTTCAATTCCCCAGAACCCAAATGAAGCCAAATGCACAAAGTAGCACGTGCATCTGGAGTTCATTCACAGTGGCTAGAGACCCTGATGCACCCATTCTCTCTCTGTCTGTCTCTCTGCTCCCTGTTTCTCTCCTTGCAAATAAATAAAATAAAATAAAGTAAAAAGAAAAAAACTTTAGAAAATATTGGTGCATCTGTGTTTGTTGCAGATACATTTATGATTATAATGTTCTCTTGTTAAATTTTTCCCTTCAAGAGTATAAAGTGACCTGCTTTATCTTTTTTGATTACTTTTGATTTAATGTCTCTTTTGTCCGATATTAGTATAGTCACATCTGCTTATTTTATATTTTTAATTGCTTGGGATAATTTTTTCCATCCTTTAAGCAGTGGTGTCTATATTTAAAGGTAAGGTGAGTTTCTTGTAGACAGAAAATGGATGGATCTTGTTTGCTGATCCACATTGTTAACCTATGTCTTTTGATTGGGAATTGCTGCTATTGGTGTTCAGAGTTATAACTGAGATACATGAGTTAATCCCTGTCAAGTTGTAGAGTTTGTTGTTTCTTTGATCTTCATATGCTTTCATGTGTATTTTAGTTTTGATATTTTTTCCCTTCTGTAGCATCTTGAGTACATTTATCTCTTCATTATAGTATATTCTATGTAGTATTCTCTGTCGGGTTGGCTTAGTGCTAATATATTCATAAAGATGTCTTTTATCATGGAAAGTTTTTCTTTCATCTTTTATTATGCAGGATAACTTTGCTGGATTTAATAGTCTGGGTTGGCAGCTATGGTCTTTTAAAATTTGAAATACTCAATTTCAAGCCCTTCTGGCTTTAGAGTTTTCTTTTAAAAATCAGGAATAGTTCTGATGGGCTTACCTTGTTTCTCTCTCTCTCTCTCTCTCTCTCTCTCTCTCTCTCTCTCTCTCTCTCTCTTACTGTTTAGTGTTTTAACTATAATGTGGTGTGGGAATTTCTTCTCTGGTTCTGTCTATTTGATGTTTTTTGCATCTCCTCTATTTGGATGGGTCTCTCTTTTGTAACATTGGGAATTTAAAAAAAATAATTTTAATAATAATAGTCTCTATACCCTTGGCCTGTATTCCTTCTCCTTGTATGCCCATGAATCAAATGTTTAGTCTTTTTAAGGTATTTCACCTTTCCCTCTGTTCTGTTCACACAGTTTTTTGAACTTGTCATTGATTTTGGACACCTAGGCTAATTCCTCTGTCCTTTGTCCTTGAACTCCGATAGTTTTTCCTCCACATAATCTTTTCCATTGTTGAGATTTTGGGGGAAGCCTTTAAATGAGGTATTTAATTTTGTTTTCTGTTATGGTTTTCATCAGTGTCAACATCTCTTTATTGACTTTCATTTTTGTTTCCTTCTTTTGACTTTCTTAAGTGTCTCTTGAATTCATTCCTACTTTTGATCATGTCCTCAGTGAGTTTATTCCATTGATCTTTAAGTTAATTTTTTTGTTGATTCTCACTCATTTTATTCATCTATGTGTTCTTTTCATTGATTATCTTCCATTTCATCCAGCCATCTTTTAAGTTCTTTTTGCTCTTTTTGTTAATTCTCTTCCATCTCATTCAGCTGTTTGTTCATGGCCTCATTAAGTTTATTTTATATCCTTATCATAATTTCATTTTGGGATTCTGTGTCTGGAGTTTCCTCTACATTTCCATTGGAGGCTTCCACTATAGGTTTTGGCATATCTTATCTTGGTCGCTTTTTTTTTTTTTTTTGCATTGGAGTTTGCCCTCTCATGATATTCCTCTTGTCTTGCAAATAATTCGGTAATAGCAGTTCTTGTGGAGCCCATGTTGAGTGGCCTGGTTAGCATTGAAGGAGGCAAGCATGGGATGTGAGTCTGTCTACCAATTTGGGCTGGGTACACTTGAGTCTGAGTCATCTCCCCCTTGTGTGTGCAGTCTCTAGGCAGATCTGGGCTGCTCCCTGAGAGGCCTGGTGTATTCATTGCCCAAGCTGTGGAGTGTGACCAGCTAGGGAGTGCCTATTCAGGGAGATGTAGTCAGGCAGGCCAGGCCAGGGAGTGAGGGGGTGTATGCATAGCGATGAAAGAGAAAGCTCTCATGGGCTCTAGCCAGGGCTGGGGAATATCTTTGGAGTCCCTACTGATGGCAGCAGATGCTGGTGGGGGGATGGTCTAGGACAGCGAGGGAGATCCGTGGCTGATGCCTATTTTCAGCAAGTGTGTGTTTGGGAGGTACCTTCATGGGCAATGAGGAAACTCGTCTGGTTACTTAGTGCTATTTGTTGACCTGCACAAATTACAGATCAGCTCTATACCTTGGGCTTAGGGTCCCTACTGATGGCCGAAGAAGAAACTGGGTGAAGGGGCAAGGGTTGAAGGAGATCCACTTGTCATATGGTTCATACCTAATCCCAGAAAGTGGAGTCATGGTAACAATTTAGGGGAGGGAAGAAGTTCACCTGGGCCTTCATTACCCAGTGCTACTTACTACTCAGGGGCTTGGGAGTGAGATCAGTTTGGGAGTCCATACTGATAGTGCTGTCAGAGACTGAATGGGAGAGAGGAGCATACTTACTCTGGCTGATACCTAGTCCAGTCAAGTGGGAGGCCAGTCACCCACCTGGTGGGAGGGGCGAGCTCACCTGGACCCAGGTCAACCAGTGCTACTCACTGCCCCTTGGCTTGGGAGTGAGATCAGTTCCAGAGTCCCTACAGATTGCCAACTCTAAAGTTCTTCATACTCTTATATCATCGTCATTCAAATAACTTTAGTCACTGATTTTCTTAAAGATGTAAAATTTATAACCTGCCCAATATCCCATCTCATTTTCTGTCAGGTATTAAATAATCATAACAGTTCTCTGTCTCCTAAAATAAGCTCCAAGCAAATCAATGTACTAATAACTGCTTGGACACATTTTTTATTAAGTAAGTTAATTTAACACTCAGTAGTTTAAAATATGGCTGCAGTTATTGTTAAATTTAAAAAGAAAAAGAAAAACCAACTTTAAGATCATACAAGTCAGTAAACTGGATCATGCTCCCAGGTCTTTGGGTATCTCTGTGTAACCTTGGTGACAATGCAGACCTCAGGTCTCTGACTTTCAGCTTATGTCACTGTGTAAAATGCGGAGGGTGGAGGTGATCTGAACTATTCTCATCACATAGTCAAGCCTTTAAGGAAAAGGTCTGATTCGCATTGTCCTCCTGGCTCTGTGACTGCGGCCACTGGATCAGCCCAGGTAGATGAACCACTGAGAATCTGCGTGGATGGATTTGCTACCAGACTTGGACCATTCACAGCTGTGGTGAGGATAAGATCTTGAAGAATGACAGTGGAGTCTGTGTCAGTGACTCAAAGAAATCAAACCCATGCAGCCACAGGAGTGGGTTGCAGAGGACTGTGGTAGAAGCATCTTCAAGAGACACCTATGTATCCACAGACCTGGGATTGGCTTGAGGCTCTGGTTGCTCAGTAGGGTCAGAAGTCAGGAAGAATGACTGGAAGCGAAGCAGAAGGGAGTAAATACAAGCTTCAAGTGGCTCTTGCCTGGGCCATACAACTTCAGAAAAGACTCCTGCTGAATCCAACCTTCCAAATTTTACCCTGTATTCTCTTTTGCCCATTTCTTACCTGGGATCACTCAAGGATGAGGATTCTAGGAAATATAGTTCCAGTTTAATTAAGTTGCTGACAGGACAACTTAATACAAACACTACTCAGTGAATAGAATGACTAAACATGCATATCACTCTGATACTAGAATTATTTAATACACACAGGACTCATCTAAGTGATGGGATCTTTGCTCCAATTTCCTTGACTGTTACTCAGTCCTTCTGTATTCTCTGTTCCTTTGTAAATATCTGAAATCCTTAGTGTAGTCGGTTAGGTAACAGACAATTTTAAAGCATGGTTATGAAAACATCTGAGGATTTAGAGACCATGTGGAAAATCTTAAAGTAAAACTTTGGTCTCGAATTAACCTGATTGCCTGCTCACACCAGCCCCTCTTCCTTCACAGATGCCCAGACTGTGGGTGGAAAGAGTAGGAGGTTTTGAAGATATGAGACAGCAAGCCAGAAGGAAAGGGGAGGTAGTGGGAAGAAGTGGCAGGTGGAGAGAGAGAGAGGAGAGAATAAGGGAGAGAAGGAGGGAGAGAGAAAAAGAGCAAATTAGTAGAGAGGAACAACATGTATGATCTGGCTGAGCATAAACGTTACCTGAGAGCATTTTCCATCTTTCTTCCTTTTTCCTTTTTCTTTCTTTCTTTCTTTCTTTCTTTCTTTCTTTCTTTCTTTCTTTCTTTCTTTCTTTCTTTCTTTCTTTCTTCTTTCTTTCTTTTTTCTTCTTTCTCCTCCCTCCCTCCCTCCCTTCCTTCCTTCCTCCCACTTTATTCTCTCTTATCTATCTCTTTCTCTCTCTCCCTCTTTTGAGAGGGGCTCCTGTTATGTAGCCATGGCTTACCTCAAACTTGCTGTGATCCTCTCCCCTGCCTTTCAGGGACTGGATTACAGGCAAGCAGGACCACAACAAGTTCTCCATTAAATTTTAATAAAATAATTTATATAACTCAGACAATATGTATACCACATATTTAAAGGTTAATGAATTATACTACATCAAATACCCATAGACCCATGCAGCTTAAAAAAATGACATTGTCCACTTTGTGGCTCCCCAGGTCCCTCCTCAGCTTGTCCCATTCTTCTTCTCTGTTTAATGTTCCTCTTATTCTGAATCCATAGCCCACCAATGTGAGGTTACTTTATTAAAGAATGCAAAGGTGAGAATGTAATATGGGGGAAAGGAAAGTGGTAGGGGTTTCATTGGAAAATTTCTCTTCTTCAAGAAAACTTTTATAGATGATCTGTAAACTCTCACCATAACTAAGGATGTTCAGACCGTGAAGTCCACTTGCTGTTGGAGGGTGGTATGGTGCTATCGTCTGCAGAGTGACAGAGTGGGCTAGTCAGGGGCATTGTTCTTACTCTATTACACTTCTCTGTGATTGACATTTTGAATAACAATCCTGTATTTTTAAACCTAAACTTGCAGAGTAACCTCCTCTGCTAGTGGCACATTCTGTAAATTACAGGCATTAACTGAGATCATTCTTGCATGTAGAAATCCAACATTCAATAGCCCCACTAAATCAGGCTGTAACTTTGTAAATAATAAGTTCTTTCTATAAAGAAGCTTCCTGTAAAGAAGACATTGTTCTGCTGTCTTTTCTGGACTCCAGGATGGGTCTCATTGGGTCCTTTTAACCCTGCCAGTCCTAAGCAGCCAATGACTTGAAGTAATTCAGAAGGAAGGGTATGTGAGGAGGAAGCACACCGCAGGGAAAAGAGAGAGCAGGATAGCTGATACTCCCTGCCTTGTCCAACTTTGCAACTCTCCCTGGGCTCCCCCCACTTTGCCTGGCACTGAACTTTGTTGAATTGTTGAGCTGAAATCAGACAGACATAATTGATCATCAAAGCCTCCACAGCTTTCTAATTTATCCATGATTATCTATCATCTTTGACTCCAACTCCATCAACTCAGGGCAACAGCAGAATGCACTCAACAGAGAAACCTCTCCAGCCTGTCTGCCAAATACATTGAAGACTTGGGAGTCGTCTGCCAGTAGCCAATCACCCTTGTGCCTGGGAGTACAACCTGCTCCGAGGCTCAGAGATGAGTAGGCATTTTCCAATCCAAGTCTTTTGGGTATGTGTGTTCCTACAGACACGCATGTGACACAATGCACATATAAAGGTCAGTGAACCTCCAGGGTTAGTCTTCTCTTTCTACCATGTCTGAAGCTGAGTCTTTCATTCACAGCTTTGTTTGCCAAACTTGCTGGTCTGTGAGCTTCTGGGGGATTCTTTAGTCTCCATCTCTCTTTTCACCATTAGCACACTGCTATTTCAGATGCTTGTACTATACCATTCAACTTTCTATGGACTCTAGGGATCTAGACTCAGGCATCACATTCATTTGACAAGTGCTTTATTCACTTAACTGTCTCCCCAGTCCAATCAACCTCCGTCTTTTAACTGAGACTCTCAGGATGCTTTCTAGTAACTCCTGGGGCTGAATTATGAATGACCTGGAGGAAGTGGTCAGTAGATACACTCCCAGACGTAGCTGATGGGAGAGAAGCTTGCTAAAGGCAGAAGGTGCTAAGTTGTGGAGCCTGGTCTAACTAGGTCGGTGTATCCATAGGAAGGTTTCCCCCACTCTGACCACTGACATTTGGATCAAGATTGTTGGGGGTGGGGGATCCTGTGCATTGGAGTGCTTCTGGAAACATCCTTGGCTTCCCCCTGCTAGACTTAGGACAAACAAGATTATCTGCCTACATTGCCAAATGTTCCCCTCATGGCACATCTACTTAATTGAGAGTAACAGGGAACTGCTATTGCAGAGTCTATATTTACAGTAGGATCCCAACACTTAATATTCCCATGAAATGTAGATTCTGGACAGCCATCCTAGAATAACTGGAGTTTCAGTATTTTTTAAAAATATTTTTTATTATTTACTCATTTGCAAGGGGAGAGAGAGAGAGAGAGAGAGAGAGAGAGAGAGAGAGAGAGAGAGAGAGAGAGAGAGAGAGAGAGAGAGGAGACAGACAGACAAAACGGACATGCCAGGACTTGCAGCCACTGGGCAGGGAGGGGGAACCTCTAGATGCATGGGACTCTGTACATATCACTTTATGTGGATACTGGGAAATTGAACCTGGGCTATTGGACTTTGCAGGCAAGGGCCTTAACCACTAAGCAATCTATCCATCCTTGGATTTCTAGTATTTTACTGAGCTTTCTAAGAATTACTTTTCTGTCCTGGGCATTGAATACTGTGTTTTATGCATGCCAAGCAGGTGCTTTGCTGTTGAGCTACACCTGAAGAGATTCTCATGTGTACCTCATGATCTTCCCTAGTATTTGGAATGAAGATTTTTAGTTTCCATAGTTTTCAGTAATATGTGGTCATCATGTCACCTGTGGTGGAGAGACACAGTTCAGCAGTGCCACCAGAGTTGAGGGTTCCTTCCTTCCCTGAGAGACCTCTACTAAGGTAAAGTTGAAATCTTGGCCACGCCACAGAAAATAATTTTAGAATGAGTCAAAGTGAAAAATAAAGTTACTAATTTTATCAAGTAGAGATAATCGATCATAATTAAGGTTTAAGGTCAGACATTTGAGAAGGGAGAAGCTTTAAAAAGGGGCAGTAAAAAGATCAAGTTGTGCTAGTTACTTGAACTAAGGGCTGGGTCTTTAATTCTGTTCCATTGGCCTATCTGTCTGTTTTTATGCCAGTACCATGCTGTTTTTGTTACTATAGCTTTGTAGTATAGCTTCAGATCTGTCATGGTGATACCTCCCAAGGTATTTCTTTTTCTGAGGATATTTTTGGATATCCAAGGACTTCTGCCATTCCATATGAATTTTGAGATGATTTTTTCTATCTCCAAAGAATGAAGCTGGCACTTTTTTGGTATTGTATTGAATCTGTATATTGCTTTTGGAAGAATTTCCATTTTCACAATTAATTCTATCTATCCAGGAGCATGGAAGATCTTTCCATCTTCTTACATCCTCCTCAATTTCCTACTTGAGTGTTTTTGTATTTTTATTATATAGGTCTTTCAAATCCTTGGTTAATGTTATTCCAAGATGTTTGATTTTTTTTGTGTGTGTGTGTGTGACTATTGCAAATGGGACTTTCTTGCTATTTTTTTTCTGTATGTTTGTTATTTGAATATAGGAAGACAAAGGTGCCAATAGCATCCACTGGAGAAGAAAAACAGCATCTTCAATAAATGGATAAATGTGCAAAAAAATTAAAGTAGACTCACTCCTCTCACCATGCACTAAAGTCAATGTCAAGTGGATTAAAGACCTTAATGAAAGGCCTGAAACTCTTAAATGCCTGGAAGTAAAATAGAGAAGTCACCATGATGTAGGAGTAGGTGAAAACTTCCTGAACATAACCCCAATAGCCCAGTAAATTCAATACTCACTCAACCACTGGGATCTCATCAAGCTAAAAATCTTCTGTACAGACAAATATACCATACCTACAGATCACCATCAAATTGGGAGAAAATCTTCACCAGGTACACTACTGAGAGAAGCTTAACATCAAGAATCTATAAAAAACTCAAAAAACTAAGTAATGAAAAAAATCAAATATCCCACTTAATAAGGCTGTGAACTAAATAGGGAACTCACAAAGGAAGAAATACAAAAGGCTAATAATTAAGAAAATGTTCAACATCTTTAATCATCAGGGAAATGCAAATCAAACCAACTATGAGATTCCACCTCACTAGGATGACTCACTAGGATGACAATCATTAAAAATCTAAAACCAGTAGATGTTGGTGAGGATGCGGGGGGAGGGGGAGGAAGGGAGCAGAAGAAGGAACCCTCATTCATTGTCAACCACTATGGAAATCAGTGTGGAGGCTCCTAAAAAAGATGAAAATAGAACTACCAACTAACCCAGCTATTCCTCTACTGGGCGTCTACTCTAAAGGCTCCTCTCTTCAATAAGAGACATCTGCTTCAACCAAGTTTATAAACTGCTCAATTCACAATAGCTAAGAATTATAATCACCCCAGATGCCCATCACCAGATCAATTGATATCAAAGTTGTAGTACATATACACAATGGAATTCTACTCAACAGGAAGAAAAAAAATGACTTAATGGAATTTGCAGGAAAATGGATGGACTTGGAACAGTTCATACTCAGCTAACTCACACAAACACAAAAAGACAAATGCCACATATTCTCCCTCATCTGAAGTTCCTAACCAGGAACAGCTTGAGTTGAAGTGAACCTGACATACAACTCGAGGGACAGATAATAGGGATGGAAGGGCTTGGGGGGAGGGAATGGGGTAGGGGAGATATACACAAAACCAACTCAAAAATGAATAGGTACTATTAGAATCCTTACTCCTGGACAGCAGACCAAAGGAGTATAGGGGTGCCATCTGGAGAGAAGGGCCCTAAAGAGGGTGGGATGAAGCCTCACCCTAATACATTTGATTCTGGCTTATAACTCCCAGTCCCAGAAATCTGTTGCTACCCACATTGAGCTTTTGATCAGAGAGTACTACCAAGTCCCCAAAACATGACAGGTTTCGTCAAAGCACTTGATTACCTGCCCAGGGTGAAAGGCAAGACAGTTTTTGCTGAAGACACTACAGGCTGCCTTCACACAACATTGAGAGACCTCACTGGAATCTGGAAGGAAGCCAGTTCTCAGATGTTTAGCCTGCACAATGCTAGAAAGCACTACATGAGCTTCCAGGGGAATTACGCCAACAATGTTGGGAGAAAGCAGGGGACACTGCTATATGACAGCAACCAGCATGACGAGATGTACACACCTGTGCAATAGTGGCACTCAACCTAGGTGGGTAAACTTGGGCTCTCTTAAAGGCTAAGAGATCCACTTAATGACAAGGAACCCTTAGCTGAAACTGGGATGCAAGCCAAACTTTTATGAAAGCCAAGAATCTGAACTCCAAGGGGAAGCTTCCACTAACCATGGTCCTGAAGAGAGGCTACACCCATTATAATCTCGATGAATTAGCAATGCTTGTCTCTTTTAACCTATGCTGAACTTACTCTCCTTTGAGAATCTGTTTTTATCTTTCAGAAGGCATTGATAACCAAGGACAACCTAATTTTACCAATAAGAGCAGAAATGATAGCTACTTCCCTGGCAGGAGATGAACCACCCCTCACACTTCAGCTAGGACCCAGGTGAAACCACAGAGGAGGTGGAGAAATGAGCAAGAGTGTTGCTTCCACAGTGAGCCTTAAAACATGGGCCAGTATAATGGGGACAGAAACTGCAGATACTCAAAATGTTCCACAGCAGAATTCCAGAAGCTGCTAAGAGCTCAACACTACATTAGACTTAAACTCACCCACCATGACTTGGGGCATTTTGTGGAAAGATTGTAAAAGCCATGGTGGTTGGGGAGATACCCAGAGGTATTGCCCCTCACCCAATGACTGACTGTTGCTTGTATAACTCCTACCCCTCAATTCAGTAGAGCATACCAGCAATTTCACCGAGGATGGCCCTCAGTGAGATGGGGGCAGGGAGGAGGGAATTGGTGATACCAACACATGACTCATTCATAAAAAGTTTCTACTTAATAAATAATAATAACAATAATAATAAAATATGAATAACATTAAAAGAAAAAAACAGGACAGCACACACCCAAAGACAAGAATGAAGCTTCTTGAGACATACTTAGGTATCTGCTATGGTTATATGTATGATTCTGTATCTTCCCTTACATTGCTCAAGGGATATAATTTACAACAAACATTAAAGATTAAGCAAATATTTAAAAATGTAAAAATAATGAGCTGGTTTAACTATCTTCAAGATTTTCTGTTGTGAATGAAATTTTAAGTTTCATTATTTAGATTTAGGAATGAAAGAAGAATGGTGATATAATGAGACTTCAGACAAACATTCCATCCCCAAGGAGTTTGCTGTTAAACCATCTTCTTTGCAATATCTTCAGGAAAATAAGCACTATCTCTGGAAGCATTTTATTTGTTTGTTTGTTTTTCATGGTAGAGTCTTGTTTTAGCCTAAGCTGACCTTGAATTCACTATGTAGTCTCAGGGTGGCCTCGAACACACAGTGACCCTCCTATCTCTGCCTCCCAAGTGCTGCGATAAAAGGTATGTGCCACCATGCCTGGCCTCTGGAAGCAATTTTGATTATATCAGTTGTACTCAATTTCTGACTCCCAGGCAGATTCTGCAATAAGGGCTATTTTTTCTTTTTATGTATGCTTATTTTTTTCTGCCCAATCAGAACTTTATGTATAAAATAAATGAACTTCTTTTAAACGCAGGATTTTTATTTAAAGAAACCTATTCCTATGTCCTAAAGGACAGGGGTTGTTGATGTCATCCACAACCTTTGTAATATTCAATATAGTATTTTCTAAAAGAAGGAAAGTAAGCATACAGCTGACATTTCTTCCTGCATGATCGATATTTCTTCTACCCCAGTTGGCCAGCCACACTTACTGGCCTTTACACTCTGTCATTCATGACCTTAGGGCACAGAAAGCTGTGATTTTTATACAAACACATTACTTGATGCAGGAAACTCTTTGTCTCTCAGTTTTGTGTATGTATGTGTATTCGTGAGTGTGTGTTTGTGTGAATGTATGCGTGTATTCATGGGTGTGTGTTAGTGTGCATGTATGTGAGTGTTCATGAGTGTGTGTGTTCGTGTGTGTGTTCATGAGTGTGCATTGTATGTGTGTGTGTTCATAACTGGGTGTTCCTATGTATGTGTGTGTTCATGAATGTGTTTGTGTGTGTGTATAATTGTGCATGCACATGCATGTGCAAGCCAGAAGAAAATGTTCGCTGTTCTTTAGGTGCACGTTTTATTCAAAGACGGTGTAATGAGCTCTGGGATGTGCCTGTCTCCGCCTCCCAGTCCTGTCTTGGAGTTAAAAGCATCTCCGCCGCTTTCATCAGCTTTCTTTTCCATAGGTTCTAGGGATTGACTTCAGGTCCCTGTATTTTAATGGCATGTTTTAACAACTGAGCCATCTTCCTTGCCCAAGTGCTTCTTAGTTTAAGGTTAATCCCAGCATAGTGCATGGAAGAATGCTAAGTAGAAACTTCCATTTGGAAGAAAGATGAGATTAAAAAAAAATTAAATATAAAATGAGTTTTTTTTTTCATTTGTTTATTTTAACTAGACAATCCCTTATGGTATTTCTGTGTAGACAACTTCATTCCATCTTAATCTTTGATTTGTGGGTTTTATGAGGCTTAGGGAATTCATGGAATGGATTTAGATGTCATCAAAGTGCCAGGTGGTGGTGACTGCAAGAAGCGGGTATATTGGAATGGCTCTCTGAGGACTGGATGCTTGAAAGCTCCCAATAAGAACCAAGGAACTGAAAGAAATAAAAAAGGACTCAAAATTTAACAGAGCCGGCCTGAAAATTTTGCTTCAGGCTGCTTTTGCCTATAAGACCCATGACTATTTGTAATGCATTTATTCCATGTTTGGTGGGCATGAACTCAATCCTCTCCACAGCCTCAGGAAAAAAGCATTCTCGCTATTCTATGTGGATTTTGGGAAGACACAATTTTTCAGAGAGACAATGCTGGTCTGTTTCCTGGACCCAGATTTTATCCACCATACTGGAGGTTACCTGGATTCTACAAAATTCAACGTCAGGAACAAACCCCCTTCAGGAAGATAGTAGCAGTTACCACTGTATTACTGGGACAATGTACCAGAACAGAAGCAGCTTCTAGGAGGAAAGGGTTTACTTCACTTTTGAGAAGTGTCATCAGGGTAGAGAAAGCATGGCATGAGAATGTCAGCAGAGTGTCTGTCACAGCTTGTCACCTCAGTGGGGAGGATCTAGTATAAATACTGGACTTGGAGCTGAGCTGTATTACCTCAAACACTGACCCTGGTGACGCATGTCCTCAAGCAAGGCTCCACCTACCAAAGTCCTAGAACTTTTCCAAATTGCTGTGAGTTTGAGACCAGTCTGGGACACAGAGTGAGTTTGCAGGTCAGCCTGGGCTAGAGTGAGACTCTATCTCAGAAAAAAAGGAATGACTTTAAATTAGAGTTAAGACTTTCCCACATTATTAACAAAAACAGATAAATACATATTTTTGCTCACAATTCTATTTTGCTTCTTTTTTGTTTTAGGGGTGTGTGTGTGTGTGTGTGTGTGTGTGTGTGTGTGTGTGTGTGTGTATGAGTACATGTGTGGCACATATGACACACTGTGGAAGTGCCAGAGGACAACTTTGATACTCACTTTCCATCTCCTTCTTTGAGGAAAGGCCTCTGGTTCACATCTATGTTTGCCAGGCTAGAGAACCCCCAGGATTCTCCTGTCTCCACCTCCTTTCTTGGCCCAGGCACTTTGGCATGACAGGTGCTGGCACTATAACATGCAGCTTCATGTGGACTTTGGGGATCTTAACTCGAGTTCTTACACTTGTGTGGCAAGTATTTTTTCCATAGAACTGTCTCCCCAGCCCTTGTTAACTTATTTTCTTTTTAATTTTCATTGGGAACTTTAATATCCAAACTATTTCCAATTGGTCACCTTCCCATCAGGTCTTCCTCTTCCCCGCCCCCATTCTCCCAAGGGCCCTTCTCAGTGGGGTTACTGGTAGTTACTGTGGGGTCCTGGATGCATCAGTCATTCTCTGTGGAGGGAAATGCCATCCAGTAGACCTTACCACCCTCTGGCTCATATATTCTTTCTGTCCCTCTTCTGCAGTGCTCCCTGAGCTTGGGAGGGAGAGCTACAAGACTCCTGTAGTGTTGAGCTCTTGGTATCATCTTAATGTTCTGCTTTGATGAATTTGGAGTCTCCTCAGTGACTCCTGCCATCCTTGGAGAAGGATCTCTGGCTAACTATGAGAGTAGCACTCGTATTTAATCCATGGCTTCCTCATTAATGTTCCCTGAGCCCAGGCCCATGTGATAGATACGACGCCTATCATGGTAGCCTTTCTCTTCTCATTCTCATGGGTCTTGGGTCTCCCTAGGATTTGCTGCCATTGCAGAAAAGATGCAGATACAATACAAGTATAAATTGTGAATTAAATCAAAAGCTCTGATTTAACTGCCCATTTAAGCTTCTAGTATATTGCATCCTTTCTGCCTGCCTTGGCTTTAGTAGGGTGTGGTGTGAAGGAGCTGGGGGATCCCCAGTGAATTAGGGACTGGGCAGGAATGTGGGAGGCACCATCAGGATCTCCTCCAGAGTTCAGTAGGAGAGACTGGGCTAGGCACTCCATTGGCTCAGGAAGAGTCTAGTGTACTGTTGGTAAAAGTGGAAAATGGAGCCTTCAAACAGTCCACAGCCACCTTGGTGTCTCTCTGTGGGCTGTGATTCATCTGCATGTTCTCCTTTCTTCCTCCAAGACGTTCTCTCCCAGATGAATTCATTCGCTTAACAATCAAACAACCAAGAAGATCATTCAAAGAGATTTTTCTACCTCTGCTGGAAAGGCCTAGGCTCTTCTTCCCTGGTCCCAGAGAGACCTTAGGGGGTAACTGAGGGAGACAGTTCAGGGCTGAAAAGAAATGTGGTCTTTAGGCCTGAGACTCTGAAGAAAAGAGACAGTAGGCTTGCCCTATTTAAAAGTTGGAAGGAGGAAAGGAAAAGAGAAAAGGAGGGGAAGAGAGAGACTGAGACACAAGAGGGAACACATGGCATTCTGATGAGACCATACAATTTTAATGTCTAACCAAGTATATTAAAAAGAAGCGCTAGAAAGTTTGCTTAGTGGTTAGAGGTGCTGGCTTGCAAAGTCTGACAACCCAGGTTCAATTCCCCAGCACTCACATAAAGCCAGATACACAAAGCAGAACACGCATCTGCAGTTCATGGCAAGTGTCCACCTCTCTCTCCTCCCAATAAATATATACAAATATAAAACAGTAATGTATTTGTATGGTATACTCTGTGCTTCCAAGATGTTGTCATCTTTGAAATTTCCCCCTCTTTATTTTTTCCTCTCCCAGCTCCCTCTGTGTCTGGAAAACATACCACCTTGAGGAGCAGTGTGTAAGGGCACAGCAAGGTGACACTTAAAATGGCCAACACCCTGTATTACAAGGTGGTGTGGACAGTGGACAGCACCCTACATTACAAAGTACCCTGTTTGCTTTCAGCTGCTAAAGTTCAATTTCTCCAATTCACATAGAAAATAATGTCAGAATATAAACCTAAATCCTTTAGTGGATCACCCCATCCCACCCCTACCCACTGCAGTGCCTTGGGCTGGCTTTGCCCTGAGGTGGCTCCTCCTTTGATCAGTGCACAGTCCCTGCTGCACACCTGCAGAACCCAGGTGTGATTAAGTGTATTTTGTGGGCCGCTTTAGGATCTCTTTCTGTTTCAGATTGGTACACTTACACAAATTGTCCGTGGAGTTTTGGGCCCTATGATGGTTTGTTCAGGTATCCTCCATAAGCTTATGTGTTCTGAATGCTTGATCCTCAGCTGATGGCAATTTTGAAATAGGAATCTTGTTGGAGGTGTGTTGTTGGGGGCTGGCTTATAACCAGCTTCCCCTTGCCAGTGTCTGGCACACTCTCCTGTTGCTATTGTCCACCTGATGTTGCCCAGGAGATGATGTCCCACCTCTGCTCATGCCGTTGTTGTTTTCCCTGCCATGATGGATCTGCCCCTCAAGTTTGTAAGCCAAAATAAAACCATTCCTCCCATAAGCTGCTTTTGATTTGTTTTGTTTATTTTTTTGCCAGCAAGGAGAAAGATGACCTAAGCAGGCCCTAAGTGAGGCCTCTTGTTAGGTCAGTGGGAGGCTTTCATTCTTCCCAAGGCCACAGTGTCCATGGTTTGTAAGCAATGTCTTGGCAGTGACAGCTTGTGTTTGCAAACACAATAGTCACTCCACAGTAAGAAAAATTCTCCAAGCCGAAAGAAAGGAGAGGCAGAAGGATGACTCTTTTTTTTTCCATCCACAGGGGCCCATGTTCCAAGAAAGAAAAGAAAGAAGAAAGAAAGAAAGAAAGAAAGAAAGAAAGAAAGAAAGAAAGAAAGAAAGAAAGAAAGAAAGAAAGGAAGGAAGGAAGGAAGGAAGGAAGGAAGGAAGGAAGGAAGGAAGGAAGGAAGGAAGGAAGAAAGAAAGAAAGAAAGAAAGAAAGAAAGAAAGAAAGAAAGAAAGAAAGAAAGAAAGAAAGAAAGAAAGAGGAAGGAAGTAAGGAAGGCAAATAGGCCGGAAAAATGAAAGAAAAGGTAAAAGAAAGACTAAAGGAGGAAAACCCAAATTTCCTTTTACCGAGCTGAGAACAGCCGCTACTAGGAGCCCAGAGTTCTACAGTATGTTTTCATCCAGTCCTTTGTTCTTAAAGAACTACACCAGTGTGGTATACTTTAAAGGCTTCCCTGCAGGAGTGTCCACTCTCAGAACACTACCCCCAAGATAAAGCACTCCCTGTCAGAGAAAGGAACTAATTAAATTCATGCCTTATTCAAGTGATTCCTTTTGCATAATGAAAATGGGCTGAGAATATGTGAGCACACTGGACACTTCCTCTAAGACTCATTCTAGCTTCCTGGCCTCTATTGTTGATTCTTATTCCTGCTTCTCTATAGAGTTAGTGGTAGACACTGAGGAGACTCAAAACTCATCAAAGCTGAAAGTAAGGGGCTTGTGAGAGCTCAACACTAAAGGAGACATCTTTATGATACCCTTCATGGCTCAAGGAACATTACAGAAGATAGCATGGAAAGATGGTAAAAGCCAAGGATGGTAGGTATAGGGGTTTGATTCAGGTGACCCCATAAATTTAATGTGCTCTGAATGTTTGATGCCCACCTGATGGCTGTTTTGGAATTGAAGCCTTGCTGCAGGTATGTTGTTGGGGGTGGACTCATGGTGTTATAGCCACCTTCCCCTTCCTGCCCCTGTTTGCAGTACTGTGGCAGAGGTGATGTCCACCCTCTGCTCATACTGTCATTTTCCCTGCCATCATGAAGATTCCCCTTGAGTTTGTAAGCCAAAATAAACCCATTCCTCCCATCAGCTTGCTTTTGGTCAGATTCTTTTCCACAAGGCATCAAGAAGCTGACTACAACAGTTTTGATACCAGAGAGTAGGATGTGATATGAAGGAAGAGGAATGTGGATGATTTGAAATCTTGGGCTAAGAAATGCCTACATACAGTGCTGTAAGTATAGCTTGATAGACTGTTTTGGTCAGAGTCAAATGACCTAAATGCAAAAAAATTATGGACTGTGAAGATTGGTTTATGTGGGTGAGAAAGAACTTTTTTGGGACTGTGCCAGAAGCCATTTGTGTGAGAGGCTTGCTGCATTCTTCCTGCCTGTGTCCTGAGAATTTGTGTAGCATTACTTTGCATAAAAATGGACTTGTATGAGCAGATAGAGATGGCACAGAAAGAAATGAAATCTTTGGGCCAAAACTGCTGCGTGCTCAGCTGTAATTGTTTGAGAGATTATAACCACTGAGATTGGTCCAGGTGATCTGCATTTTAACAGCAGGAAGTATCGGGAGTTTTTTGAAGTAGGGGACCTGAATGTTAAAGTTTTCTTGTTGTCCAAGATTGGCTTAGTTCCCCTCTGGATTAACAAGTTGATAGCCCACCAGGTACTATGGAGTAAAATAAGAAGAGAGGGTTATTGGCTTTGCCACACGGTTTTGTTTTTTTGGAAATGGCCATGGGCAGTGTGAAGCAGACCTGTTGGATTACCTGTAGAGCCATGAGGATGAACCATGGGTTTAAGTGGAGACACAATGGAGATGCCAGGACTATGGGATGGCTGCCAAGGAGAGCTGCTAGAACTGGATGGAGTTTTCGGGGAGTGTGAGTAGCCTGACTGGAGAGGTGGAATTGGAACTCCAGAGGTTCTTCACTAGTTAGAATCACTAGACTTGGAGTTATAGAGTTTGATGTTTGCCCTGTTTGTTTTAAATCTTATAGTGGTTCAATTTGTCTTTGATATGCTCAGTGCCCTCTTTTCAGCATGAATGTTCTTTCCAGTTTTTTTTTTTTTTTTTTGGTATTATGGCTCAGTTAAAAGACCTTGGATTATAGGGAAGTTTGTATATCATTGGGACTGATAAAAACTTTGGGAACTTTTAAAGTTGAACTGAATGCATTGCATTTTACATCATGTATAGTTATCAGTTTATGGGGGTGGCAGTAGCAGATTGTGATGGTTTGAATCAGGTGTTCCCCGTAAACTTAATGTGTTCTGAATGCTTGATCCCCAGATGATGGCAGTTTTGAAATTGGAACCTGGTTGGAGGTGTGTTGTTGGGGGTGGGCTTATGAGGTTTATAGCTGGCTTCCCCTTGTCAGTTTTTGGCACACCTTCCTGCTGCTGTCTGCAGTGTCTGAGGTGATGTCCACCTTCTGCTCATGCCATTGTTTTACCTGCCATCATGGAGCTTCCCCTTGAGTTTTTAAGCCAAAATAAACCCATTCTTTCCTATCTGCTGTTTTTGGTCAGGTTCTTTTCTGTGCAACAAGGAGAAGCTGACTACACCACTAGTACTTTGGGTCATTGTCTTCTGTACATGAACTGATGGAAGCATTCATGCACGACCTTACAGTGGCTGTCATTATCTCCACAAGAACTGCAGGATTCTGAGCTCATCAATGTTTTCACATAGAACATGGAGGACAAAAAGCATGAACTATCCAAATAGAAGAACTACTTGGAAATGGGAGAGTGTTCAGTGGAATCAGGGTAAGAAGGTAGGACAGGGAAGGGGGATGAAAGATGATGTGATTATGTCAAATCATAATATATTCATGTAAGTCTGTGTCTTTTTATAGGGGAGTTAAGTCCATTTATATTCAGTGATATAACTGTGAGGTTTGCTTTGAGCCCTGCCATGATGAAGGGATAATGAGGGTTTTTTCTGTTGTTATTAGCTGCTGTTATTAGCCCACTGACTGTGATTGTCGTGTCTGACCTCTGGTACTCTTCTGAGGAAGATTTATTGTTTCTTCCGTATGGGTTATCTCTTTCAGTAGCTTCTGAAATTATGTCTTTGTTTTGAAATAGTCGTAGAGCTGTTTTACTTCATGAAACATTTTCACTTCTCCATCTATCATGAGGGATAGCTTTGCTGGGTACAGTAGTCTAGTTTGAAAGCCATACTTCTTTAGGGCCTGAAAAGCATTATTCCAAGCCCTCTGGCTTTCATGGTTTCTAATGAGAAGTCTGAGGTAAGTCTGATGGCTTTTCCCCTGTAAGTTACTGTCTGATCCAGAGGCATGGCACCCATCAGTAACAACACACTTGGGCCAGGAAGACCAGGCTGATATCCAGGATCCCTTGCCACAAGGATATCCAGGATCCCTTGCCACAAGGACTAATACAGACAGCCCACGGAGGAGGATATCCAACTGATCAGGGATGGGGAGGGGGGGAATTGGGGAATTCGGG
>PVHP010016697.1:0-24974 GCA_004024765.1 Zapus hudsonius
TGCCACTGTTTGCAGTGCTGTGGCAGAGGTGATGTCCACCCCTCTGCTCATGCCATTATTTCCCTGCCATCATGGACCTTCCCCTCACGTCCACAAGCCAAAATAAACCCATTCCTCCACAAGCCGCTTTTGGTTGGGTTCTTTTCAGCAGCAATGAGAAAGCTGACTGAAACAATAACACAGTACAATTCAAATATATACTAAGTTGATACATGCTGAAGAATGCTGGTAGGAAAATATTAAGTCTTTATTTTATGAAATTATACTATTTTCTATGAAAGAAAAAACTTTGCATGTTCAGTAAGAACATTGCAATTCAAGCATACAGTAGTTTTGACTAGAGCCAAGGTGTCTTAAGTAGTGTTCGTTGCTGTTGTGTGTCATGAGAACACATACAGTGCCATGTACACATGCTGTGAGTTCAAGGACAAGGCTGGAGTGAAGTTGTGAGATTTAACATGGTCCAGAGCCTCCAGGAACACCCTGGATTCATTAAACATTTGATTTTGGATTAATTTCTGGTCATTGTGTGTTCGAAACCTTTAATGTTGCCAAATTTCTCACAACCCCACATTGAGTTACATAATCCCATATGGGCTGCAGCCCACAGTTTAGGAAGCAGGGCTTTCAACGACAGTGGAAAATGAAAAGGCAGGAGTGATAGTGCTCATGAGAACAGTAATGACACCTACTAAAATTCATCCCTTCCGAGGCACACAGATGGTGACATTACACACCTCAACCATGCTCTTTAAAGGCAAAGGTGCTGTGTCATGTACTTAAGAGCCCTCTGCTGTTCAAAGTGGGTTTGTTCATTTACTGGAATTCTTCAGATGAACAATAGAAAACTATTTGAACCAGAGCCCTCATACGTTCTTATAAAATGTACTTGGGGTAAATAATCTACATAATGACCACCGATAATTTTTAGAACAAACGTTTAATAAAGTTTAGAACAGTTTTAAATAACACTTTCATGTTACAATATTTTATTGCTTCAAGAAAGTAACAGAATGCTCAAAGAATTAGGTGGATTAGTGAAAGACATCAAGTGTTTACATGTTCTAGACTTGCTCTTTTCCATTGCTAATTATCCAAATTTAGATATGATCCTTGACTAAAAGTGGCAGTTTTGTAGCTAAAAGGAGACAGAAACTCTCTAACCCTTGATAGCATCTGCTCAGGGGAAGATCTCTGAACACTGGAGTTCTAGTCGTTGAAACAAATCAGAGAAACCGTCTCATATTTGCACCTGTGTGTTTTTCTAGTGATGGGTACAGCAGTTTTGCACTAGACCTGAAAGGCTGTGGATGCGTAGAGAAAGGTTCAGGAAGGTTCTTACTGATGGACATGGGGAAACCAAGAGACTCATAGACTCCAGGGCTGGACACAAAGCGGGAAGAGCACCCAGCCAGCTAGACTGGAGCCCTTCGCTGGGATGGTAGAGGGACCCCCAGAGGACTCACTAGCTGGACAGTGACGTCCATGATTGATCTGAGCTCTAAGAATACTCTGGAAAACATCGATGATAATGTATTTCTCAGGCCTCTCTATGTACACTCCATTTGCTTACTCCTGGCCCTTGTGGCTGGTACTCCAGGCTCAAAGCTAACCTGCTCTAACCATTTATGTAAAGGGACTTCTGAGAATACTGAGCACATGTTTTCTTTGGTAAAATGGCTCCCGGTGGTGGTAACTGGCATTCGATGCTTTGAACCAGGAATGCCAAACATCCTGGATTCTCACAGGATGCAAATTATCTCTAATCTAGTAGACTCACCACTGAGGAGCACTGCCATGGTCTGCCCTGGACCCTAGCTTGATTCTACCCTGCTCTGTGCCTGAATCCTCATCTCAGGCTTGGGCCTTATGTCAACATCCCTCTAGATCATGGGCTCTTAGTTCACTCCCCTTGTGTCACTCAGCATTCCATTATTATAACACACACATGGGCTGGAAAGATTGCTCAGTGGTTAAAGGTGCCTGCTTGCAAAACCTGGCAGTCTGGGTTTGAGCCAGATGCACAAGGTAGCTCGTGCATCTAAGGCTCATTTTCAGCAGTAGAAGGCCCTGGCATTCCCAAACACTCTCTCTCTCTCTCTCTCTGTCTCTCTCTCTCTCTGTCTCTCTCTCTGTGTCTGTCTCTCTCTCTCATAAATAAAAATATTTTTTACAAAAACACTCAAGAGGATCAGCTTCTATAGAGAGGTTTATGTTGGCTCATGGTTTCTCTGGTTTCAGCCTGTGAGGCAGCATGTCATGGCAGGTCATATGGTAGCACAAAGCTGCTCATCTCATGGACAAGTCCCAAAGAGAAAGAGTCCCCAGTCCTGGACTCTCCTGCAGGGTATATCTACATTATCTGAAACCTAACATGAGATCCAAGCTCCTAAAGACTTCCAAATGCCACCAATTTGGGAGACACTTTAACACAGAGGCCTGTGGGGACATTGAAGAATCACACTAGAGTAGACCCTCTCCTATGGACCAGTCCTGGTGAGCAGCCTTCCCTGGGAGCACTGCCTATCTCCCCACCTGCTTGGCAATCCGTCAGTGGTCCCTGCTTACCAGCACCTCTTCCCTACATGTACCCATATGGCAAGGAGATCTGAGCTCAGATCTCGGACCTTATCAAGATTACCTGTTGGCATTGACCACATTTTCCTTTGCCCTGTCCTTTGTCACCCTGGCCAACCATAAAAGCGGACCTTTCTTTAATATTTTCTAGGGTCTGGCTCTACTTCCCAGACACTTTCAGTCTGCCTCACTCAGTAACAGGTAAGGAGGAGATAAAGGAGCATTCCCGAGAAGTACAAACACATTCAGAGCATAGGACAACATTTCCTCGAAAATGAGTCTCCCACACAAATGAGGCTTCCTTAAACAAAGAGTTGAAGACTACAGCTCCTCCAAATTAACCCTTCAGTTTGATCTTTGCTGTAGACTTCTTTGGCATGAAACTTTTGGAGTTACATGGTGAGTTTCAGGCACACATCTGACTGGGCCAAGGTATATTCATTGGTCTCCCTCTGCTCACTCTAAAGCTCTCCCTAGTTAGGGGAACATAGTAAACAGACTTTTGGCTCCCAAAGATGCCTGTGCCCTGTCACTCAGAACCTGTGGATTCATCCCTTACTGGGCAAAAGGGTTTTTGCAAGTGTGGTTAAGGTAAAGGTGCTGAAATGTGAGGAGACCCTCAATTATCCAGAAAAAAAATGTAATCCCATGAGTGTTAAAAAAGAAATAGCAAGGCAGAGGTAGGAGGGTCGCTGTGAGTTCCCAACCACCGTGAGACTACATAGTGAATTCCAGGTCAGCCTGGGCTAGAGTGAGACCCTACCTCCAAACACCAAAAGAGAGAGAGAGAGAGAGAGAGAGAGAGAGAGAGAGAGAGAGAGAGAGAGAGAGAAGAGAGAGGAGAGAGAGAGAGCAGAATCAAGATTCAAGTGATCATTGCAGGATTTGAAGACAGAGGGACCCATGGTATACAGGTAGAAAAAAGTAAAAAACAGATTCTGTTCTGAAGGCTCACAAATTCCACCCCCCTCCTCCTGCCCAATACCTAGGTTTAAGTTCCTCAATGCCTGAGTTAGCTTTCTTGTGGTAGTTTGAATGTGAGTGTGTGTCCCCCAGAACTTGAGATTTTTTAAAAAATTTTTATGTATTTATTTGCAAGCAAAGAGGGAGAGCATCAGGGCCTCTTGCCCCTGCAAACAAATTTGAGATATATGTGCTGCCCTGTGCATTCAGCTTTATGTGGGTACTGGGTAAATGAACCTGGGTCATTAGGCTCTGCAGTCAAGCACCGTAGCTCTGAGCTATCTTTCTAGGCTGCCTAAGGTATTTTTGACTAACCTTGTAACTTGAGTCTCCATCAGCCTTGCTGGAGGGTATCACTGGGAGCAGATCTTAAGTCCAGCCCTAAGGTGTGTTCAGAGCAGTTTGAGCTCTGACTGTTCATGATTGCTGGCTGTTTGATAGTGTCTCTGGCTATGATCTATGGAAGCTAGCTTCTTCTTCCATTATGGAATTTCCCCTGGAATCTGTCAGTGTGAAATAAACTTTTCCTCCCATAAGCTGCTTCTGGTCGGATGTTTGTCCAGCAACATGAAGATAACTGTGCAACACTTCTGAATGCCAAAACTATTGGAGGATAAATTGAGGTTTTAAGCCATGATATTTGGGATATCATATCTGATATTTATGATACCAACAATAGAACATTAATACAGGATAAAAGAATAGAGAGATGGGACTGGGGAAATAGCTTAGTGGTTAAAGGTACTTGCTTGTTTCAATTCCCCCACACCTACATACAGTCAAATGTAAAAAGTGGCTCAAGCATCTGCCACTCATTTACAATGGCAAGAGACTTGACACACCCATATACAAACATCTGTACATGCACACACAGGTGCAAATAAATATTCTTTAAAAGATAGAGAGTTGAGGGGTTAGGGAGATACCTCAGTGGTTAAAAGTCCTTGCTTGCAAAGCCTACCAGCCCAACATCCCCATAAAGCCAGACACAAAAAGTGGGACATGTATCTGGTGTTCTTGCAATGGCAAGAGATTCTGATGTGCGTACACACACACAAATGCAGAGAGAAAGAGAAATAAAGAAGGAATGGAGAAAACATAAAATAGAAGGATAGGATAGGGTAGGATAGGATAGGATAGGAGTATTAGGGTTCTCTAGAGGAACAGAACCAACAAAATGAACTGTAGTAAAAACAAAAGGGGGACATTTATTAGATTAGCTCACAGCAATCCCACAATAGCAGTTTGCAAGCCCAAGAGTCAAGGAACCGGTAGCTGCTGAGTCCACGTGGCTGGATGCCTCAGCAGTCCCAATCCAGCACTGAAGGCCTAAAGGCTTCCTGGGGAGCTGCTAGTCTTCAGTCCAGACTGAAAGTCTGAGGAAGCTTCATTCCAATGTCGATGAAGGGTTGTACAACAAGCTCCAGCCGCCAAAGGAGACGGGAAGAGAAATTTCTTTCCCTTTTATATAGCACCAGGGCAGGGTCTTGCAACCCTTTCTCAGACTTGGAATTTCCTTCTTGCACTGCCCTCCCAGGAAGGGATGTTTGTTTTAGCTCCCCTGAGCCTCCGTGACCCCTACTGAGAGGGCTGCCTTCCTGTAAACAACCTTGAAGACCCACCCAAAATTACTAAACAGGCCAAGTTGACAACAAAACTTAGCCATTACAATTGGATGGAATGAATAGAATAGAATAATAGACTAGACTAGACTAGACTAGACTAGACTAGACTAGACTAGAATAGAATAGAATAGAATAGAATAGAATAGAATAGAAGAATGGCATTTTTTTGCCCTGAGCATTTATTTGATATAAATGAGAAATCTTAGGAGTAAAGTTAGAGAATAAGATGTTTCCTCCCACACCTTAGTAATCCAAGAGAGGGGGCAAACAAGGTCCAATATCTCACCAATGCTCATAATTTATTCTGCACATGCATGATCAAGTGTGTGCATGCATGTGTATGCGTTGCCACTTTCTCCTGGGATCATTAGATGAAAATGCAATGGCTTCACATGTCAACAACATGATAGGCAGGTGACTTCTCTGAATCTACATAAGCTAATGTTAGAATCCGTCTTCTAGTGTGGCGATGCATCTTGGTCTTAGGGGACACAGCACACTGGATGGTTTGCAGATAGAGATATTTTACCCAAAGTCACCATCAGTATTTCATCTTTGATCCAAGCAGCAGTTCTGAATCTCTCTTCTCCAAGTTGGTAGGAAACAGCATCTGTTGTGGTTCCTGTTTCATTGCTGAGACAAACACCTGACCAGAAGCAGCTTATGGGAGGGAGGAGTTTATTTCAGGCTTACAGATTCCAAGGGAAGCTTCATCATGGTGGAGGAAGCTGGCTCACATTCATAGCAGAGAGAGAACACAGCCAGAGATCAATCTGGCCTGGAACACACTGAGTAGGGCTAGATTCAAGATCTGCCCCCTCCCCTCCCAATGGCACACCTCCTCCAGCAGGGCTCCACCTACTGGAGACTAAAAAGCTTAATTTTAAAAAATTCCTGAGGCTACAGGACTATTTACATTCAAACTACCACAGCATCTTTTGCAAAGTTAGATGTGTCCAGAGATCCCTTGGATGCCTGAGTTTCTGAACTGGAACTTTGATAATATTTCTAAGATCACACAAATCACTCCCTCTGTCTCCATGTTTTGAAAACTTACCATGTGCCCAGGACTGTAGTCACATTGGTGGCAAAGGGAAGCAGAAAGGTCCTGCTCACTTTTCTGAATTCTGACTCAAAAAGCATTAAAAATGACTTTCCTTTTTTCCCTTTCTATCTCTTCTAGGATCCTGGCCAAAACCCTGAGCAGACTCGCCCAAACACTCTGGGTTTTCTCCCAGTTTCTTTGAAGAACCTCTGCTTGCCAACATTCAATGCTGAGCCTGCTTGCTTTGTGCACCCTCACTCAAAGGTAGTGACTTTACACTATTATCCATCTCTCTCCTCCCAGCAGCTGCCAGGATTTATAGCTAGCCCCTGTTGGTTTTCTCTGATATGCAAATAAAATTGTCCTCAAGCTTTAAAGTGAAAGAGAGAGAGAGAGAGAGAGAAAGCTACCTCTGTCATCCATCTTCCAGCCATGTCACCCTGGCTGATTAATTTAGTTCCTGAGGCCTGTTTCCTCACACATAGCACATAAGTAATGGTAGTACGAGCCAGGAAGCACGGCTGTTGGAATTCAATGTGGTAATAGAATCTAAAGCACTGAGGACAGTCTCTGACCTGGCACAATGGAAGAGCAGTATAGGCTACTGTTACTAGGTGAGCAGGATTGCAATGGAAAGAACAGTTGCTAGGGGAGAAGACAGACTCTATGAACATGGTGTAGTTGTGTCATTTTCTGTAGCTAAGAATTTTATACAAACTAATATGTGGTCTGAGGAGATGGTTCAGACTGTCAAGTGTTTGACAAGCAAGCATGAGAGCCTGAGCTTAGATCCTCAGCACCCATGTCATGTGCCTATAATCCCAGTTCTGGGGAGGCAGAGAAGGGAGGATCCCTTGGGCCTGCTGGTTAGCCAGTCTAACTAAATGGTTGAGCTCCAGGTTCAGTGAAAGGCCCTCCCTGAATCCTCAAATTATGCATTACCAGTCTACAGCATCTTCTCTGCTGGGGAAGATGGTGCCCTTGGGTCCAGAGTCTCATCTGTCTCTGCACCACCTTCAACACCAAAATCCTTTTCTGGAAAAAAAAAAAAAAACCAGAGGAGAGATTGGAGCTTTGAGATGTAAGTGAACAAGGAACCAAAGACCATGATGGCATCAGGAAAAAAAATGAGGAACCAAGAACAGCTCCCCAAATCTGTTCTTCCATTTCTCCCTTCATTCAAGCTATAAACCTGTCCATCACCACATTATGTCCAGGGACCACTATAGGGAACTGAGCAATGGCCTTTATTCAAGAGCTCACATATTTGTGGACAAGATAGACATCTAACAGTCCCATTTATACTAGAAGGTCAAGAGATGGGAAGCACTGCAGAGAAAATTAATTTGGACTAGGGAACAAAGAAAGGTTGGAGTGTGGCAGGCTTAGATGGGTGCTCAGAGATGACTCTGAGAAGGTAACATGGCAGCAGAAGTTTGAATGACAGGAGATGTTCTAGACAGAGAGAATAGCAGGTGCTAAGGCCCTGAGGCAGAATCCTACTAAGAAACCCTAGGAGCATCAGGGTGGCGAGCCCATGGGTGCAAGGAAAAGGGTTAGAAAAGATAAGGAGAACCAGCAAAGCTTAAATCGTAAAGCTTTCCTGAACCAAGGCAAAAGAACTCCAGGATCATTTATTATTTCTTTTTTTTAAGGGCTGAAGAGATGACTCAGTGGTTAAGCGTGATTCCTGCACAGCATGAGGACCTAAGGGGCTGGAATCTCCAGATCCCATGTTAAAGCAACTGAACATATCCATACACACCTGAAACCCCAGTCCCTGCATGGAGCACAGATGACAGCAATCAGCTAAAGGAAGACTCTAGCTCAAAACAAGACTAGGCAAAGAGGAATGGACAAGACACCCGAATTCCATTCCAGCCACTGCAGGTAGGTGGCCCTCATGGGGGGAAAGTTTATTGGGTGCTGCAAGGGTACATGCATGTGCATACACCACACACACATACACACAAGAAAACTTTAAGAAATAAATATAGCCGGGAGTGGTGGTGCATGCCTTTAATCCCAGCACACGGGAGGCAGAGGTAGGAGGATCACCATGAGTTCAAGGCCACCCTGAGACTACACAGTGAATTCCAGGTCAGCCTGGACTAGAGTGAGACCCTACCTTGAAAAATAAAAAAACACACACACATATATATATATGTATATGTATATATATGTATATATACATATATATATATATTCCTTTGTGTGTGTGTCTTGCCGCTGCAAATGAACACCAGATGCTGGCGTCACTATTTACATCTAGTTTTACATGGATTCTGGAGAATGGAACCCAGGCCAGCAGCTTTGCAACAAGTGCCTTTCACTGCTGAGCCAGCTCCCTGGCAGGGTCTTTTATTTTGAAGTAAGATGCAACCTGTGAAGCGCTCCAAGCAAACCTGATTGTTATTTCCCCATGAATGAGCCTAACCACACCAGGACAGCTGGCTCTTCTTTTCAAAACCAGAGTCAGAGGACTCTGAAGCCAGCCCATCCCTCAGTCCTCTTCTTACATTCAAACCTTCTTCTCGCCTTTCCCAGCCATGAGCCTTTACTTTTTTGTTGTTGTTGTGTTGACTCCATTTCCCAAACCCATCACCTACCAGCTCCCAGACAAACTCCTTGGTCTCCCACCTATCAACATCAGGCCCATGAGAGGCAGCAGAAGTCTCAAGGAATACATCTGTATCTCACCCACACCAGTAGAGCTAAGGGTAAATGGTTGTGCTAAGCAAAATAATTGAAGACAGAAAGTGTTAAAGCAAAAAGAAAAGGTAAATTTATCCACACATAACTAAATATAGACTTTACCGGAGGCTATACTGCCAAGATGTAGATGTTTACAGCAGGTGTTCGGTTTTGCTTACACATTGTGTGTGTGTGTGTGTGTGTGTGTGTGTGTGTGTGTGTGTGTGTGTGTGTGTGTGTGTTGCCCATGTGCAATACTGGGTAGAACTCGGACTCTCTCACATGCTAAGCATGCATTCCACCACTGAGCTACACAGCCCTTTGCAATCATTTGCTACACAGCAATGGGGGAAGCTTAAGAAAGATCACTGCTTTGCAAGCACAGAGGCCCAGGAAGGGAGAGGCAATAGCTCACCCAAGGTCCCATGGCTGCCAAGTTGCCAGGCTCCATCTGGGGACTCCTGACAACAATTCAAAGTTCTTTCAACAACCTCACATTAAACAAAGACATAAAAAGCTACACAATAATAAAGTTTATGCAACACTTCTACTGATGCAAATTAAGAACTAATTTGAGAAACAGAAACTTGGTGAAATGCTGGCCCACCTTACCCCACAAGAAACAAGCAGAAAATTAAACACTTAAAATAGAAACGATCACACATCTTCTACTCAGAAAATTAGAGGCTGTCTGTCAAAAGTCTTTTACCCAATCTACAGAAGTTTTTTTGTTGTTGGTTTTTTTTTCCGTGGTAGGGTCTCACTTCAGCCCAGGCTGACCTGGAATTCACTATGTAGCCTCACGGTGGCTTCAAACTCACAGTGATCCTCCTACCTCTCCCTCCTGAGTGCTGGGATTAAAGGTGTGCACTACCACCCCAGGCAGAAGTTTTAAAGTCTAATGTAAGCATCTCCAGTACGTGCTGTAAATTAACTGAAATTTGCAGAGTGTAATCACTTGTAAAACAGTATTCATCATCATCCTCTCGTGTAGTCTGCACAGAAGTCCTGTGAGAATCAGGCTCATCTGTATCTCCATTCCATACATGAGGAGAGTGAGGCTGGAAGGAAATGTGTGATGTCCTGAATCATGTAAGTGAGCTTGAACCTCAGTTAACTGAGTGCTTATATAAAGATGCAGTAGAAGCAAACTCAGGCTGGGGCAGGGGGACTCAGATAGGAACTCTGACCTTGCCACTTTTAAAAAATATTTTATTTATGTATTCAGTTGAGAGAGAGAGAGAGAGAGAGAGAGAGAGAGAGAGAGAGAGAGAGAGAGAGAGAATGGGCATGCCAGGGCCCCTAGCCACTTTAAACTCCAGATGCATGCAACATCCTGTGTATCTTTTACATGGGCACTGAGGAATCAAACCTGGGTCCTTAGGCTTTGCAAGCAAGTGCCTTAACCACTGAGCCAGATCTCCAGCCCTGCCACTTTTTAATTTTTTTATTAAGAAGTAGAAACTCCGTATGTACAAGTCATATGTTGGCACCACCATTTTCCTCCTCCATACCCCCATTCCCATTCCACTGAGGGCCCTTCTCAATGGGATTGCCTGATGCTCCATGAGATGGAGGGCTATGAGTTGTGTGTGAGTGGGGGGGAATGCCTCTGAATATTCCCCACACCATGGCTCTTACATTATTTCCACCCCCCTCTTCAGCAAAGTGCCCTGAGCCATGGTGGGTGAGTTTTGAATCTGCTTTGGTGTTGAGCTCTTAGGAGTCTCTGTATTTCTACTTTGGAATAATTTGAGTCTACCGGGGGTCTGTCTCCATTACCCTTGCGCAGGTTGTCAGGCTCGCTGTGGAAGCAGCACTCTTGCTCATGTCTCTGTCCTCTGTGATTTCACCTGGGCCCTAGATGGAGTGGTTCATCTCTTGCCAGGGAGTCAGCTGTCATTTCAGGTCCTGTTAGTGGAATTGGGTTCTCCATGGGTCTTGCTGCCTTCTGAAAACTACAAACAGATTCTCCTACCAAGAGTGAGATCAGCATAGGTTGAATGGGGCAAACATTGTTAATTTGGTGAGATTATAATGGGTGTAGCCTCTCTTTAGGCCCATGGTTAGTGAGGGCTTCACCTTGAAGTCCAGATTCTTGGTCTCCATAGGAATTTAGCTTGGATCCCAGTTCCAGTTAAGGGTTTCTTGCCACTGAGCAGATCTCTTAGCCAATCAGAGAGCCATTGGTTACCTGCCTAGGTTGAGGGCCACTACTGCACAGGTGAGTATGTCTACCCGTGCTGGTGACTGTCATATAGCAAACTCCCCTGCTTTCTCCCAACATCATTGGCCAACATCCCCTGGAGACTCATGTAGCGCACTCCAGTACTATACGGGCTGACCATCTGGGAACTGGCTTCCTTCCAGATTCCAGTTGGGCCTCTCAGTGTGGTGTTGTGTCTGCCACTTACTTATTTATTTGTGTGTGTGTGTGTGTGTGTGTGTGTGTGCACGCATGCACCAGAACCTCTTGCCATTGTGAAAGAATGCCAGACACCTACACAACTTTTTTGCACCTGGCTTATATAGACAGCTTGGGAGTTGAACCTCACTCAGGACAAGCAAGCTTTACAAGCAAACACCTTTAACCGCTGAGCCATCTCTCCAGCCCTGACTTTGCCACTTCCTTATGTACAGCCTCGGTTGACTCATCTGTAAAATGGGAAGAATAAAACATATATGGCAGCCATTGTGAGGATTCATTAAGAGAATGCATGAAAAGTGCTCAGTTTAGTCCCTGACACAAAACAGCCACTCAGACAAGTGATCTTTATTTTCCCTCATAGACACAGCTTTTTAAAAAAAATTATTCTCAGCCGGGCATGGTGGCGCACTCCTTTAATCCCAGCACTCGGTAGGCAGAGGTAGGAGGATTACCATGAGTTCAAGGCCACCCTGAGACTAATTCCAGGTCAGCCTGGGCTAGAGTGAGACCCTACCTCAAAAAAAAATAAATAAAAACATAAAAAAATTATTCTCATTTCACACATTTTCTTTAAAAAAAAATCACTGCGCAAAACAGAAATTTAAAAGGCCAAGGAAGTCAGATGTGGCGGTACACACCTATATTGTAGCACTCAGGAGGCTGAGGTAGGAGGAGTGCCATGAGTTCAAGGCCAACCTGAGCTATAGAGTGCATTTCAGATTGGTCTGAGCTAGAGTGAGACCCAGCCTCAAAACAATAAAAACTAAAAGGCCAAGGAAACGTCTTTCTTCTAGTCTCAGTTCAATTTTGCTGACTTGATTCCTAATCAACAAATCTGGGCTGGAGAGATGGCTCAGCAGTTAAGGCATTTGCCTGCAAAGCCCAAGGACTCAGATTCAATTCTCCAGTAACCATATAAAGCCAGATTCACTGAATGGCACATGCATCTGGGGTTCCTTTGCAGTGGCTGGAGGTCCTGGTACACCCATATTCATTCTCTCTCTCTCTCTCTCTCTCTCTCTCTCTCTCTCTCTTTCTTTTTCTCTCTGCAAATGAATAATAAATACAAATTTTTAAAAGTTAAAAAAGAAAGAAATCTTTCTTGGAGGAAGTCATGATTTGATCCAGGTATCCCCCACAAACAAATGCATGTGTTCTGATTGATAGATCCTCAACTGATGACAGGTCAAGAATTAGAACTTCGCTAGACCTATGTTGTTGGGGGCGGGCTTATGGGGGTTACAAGCCAGCTTCCCCTTGCCAGTGTTTGACACACCTTCCTGCCGCTGTTTGCAATGCTATGACAGAGATGATGTCCACCCTTCTGCTCATGCCATCGTTTTTCCCTGCCAGGGTGGAGTCTCTTCTCGAGTCCATAAGCCTAATAAACCCATTCCTCCAAAAGCCACTTTTGTTTGGGTTCTTTCTGCACAGCAACTAGAAAGCTGACTACAACAGAGGGTTACGGAGATAGTAAAGTGCTTTCCTTCCATGCATGAGGACCTGGGTTTGATCGCCAGAACCCACATTAAAATTTAAAAAGCTGGGCATTTATAATCCAAGCACTGGGAAGGTGGAGACAGGAGGATACCCAGGGCTTGCTAGCCAGCTGATCTAGCTTACGTGGCAAGCTCCATGCAGTGAGAGACCTTGTGTGCGCATGAATGTGGAGGCCAGAGGACAACTCTGGATGTTGTTTCTTAGGCTTATAGTCTCAAGGGGAAGCTTCAGGAAAAGATAGTAGAGCAAAGGATGGACATCACCTCTACCAAAGCCTGCGGCAAACCCACTTCTGCAAGCCTGAGCTATCTATAACACCCCTTAGCCTACCCCCAACAACACTCCTCCAGGAAGACGCCACCTCCCAAACTGCCATCAGCTGGGAACCAAGAATTCTAAACACATGTGTTTATGGGAGACGCCCGATTCAAATTGTCCCAGGTGCCATCTGTCATGAGGCCTTCACCAGAACTGAGCAGATGCTCTTAAAGCTCCAGAAATAAAAAGCAACTTCTCTTTACAAAATATCTAACCTGGCGCGTTTTATTACAGCATCCAAACAGACAAAGATTACTAATATAAGCCAAGAGTCACCAAAATTGAATTGGTTGAAAGCAAAAATGAAAGATAAGACAGTATTTTATTCCCATGTGTACTAAATATTGATCAAGCAATTACTATATGTCGAATTTTAGGGAGACAAGAGAAAACTTGTATAGGTACAGTTCCAAATCTCAGGGAGCTTGTGGCTATCGAGAACATGAAGACAAGTAGTCACAGGTACCCCCACCATGACTCAGCCAGCTCAGATCCCCCAGATCTTTAAGCTCGGCATTAATAAGGTCCTCACATCTTCTGCTTCCTCCACTTCTCTGCAATGAACTCTTCAGCTAAGTGAGCATCCAATGTAAGCAGAGGAATGAACTGCCTTTCAGCACAAATGCTGAGAACTAATCACATAGCCATACCTGGGTGTGACAAAAGATGGGGAAATGAGCCTTGACTGACAGTCCCTGTGCACACTTGAAAGGGGAAGCATCAAAATTTGGTGGTCCACCACTGACATGAAACACAATCTGCGGCCATGAGTAGGCTGACCACACCTCCTACTAGGAGGGAACAGTGAACCAAGAAAGGAGCACTGGTGCAATGGAGGAGCCTGGGCCTGGGGGAGACAATCAACAGCTTTCAAATTCAGCCAAATTTTCCACTTAGTGAGGGGGAGCCCTTGTCTGGAACTTGGGATTCAGGGCGATAGGCACCGGATCCCGTACTCTTGGGCTCCCAAGACAAGATGCACTATGGGAGCGATTGATGAGGAGGCTACTAAAAATAGAATTTAGGTAATCCAGAATTGTATATATTTGTTAACCTACATTGATCTCACTCTCCGATGGAGATTGTGTTTGTATTTTTCAGGATTCAGTGAGAGAGCTTGGGCCCATCTAACCCTACCAACTGACCATAGGCCGATAGCTGAGATTCTGGCAAAAGAGGAGCCACCACAGTCATATCATGGAGGATCCATATGGAACCCCACAAAGAATGACGGGATGAACAAGGGACCTACAGCCACAGCCATTCAATCAACAAAGGATAAGCCAGTGAGACAGAAACCAACAATTTTAGACACAAAGACCCTTAAACTCACAACATTAAAGCAGCCTTAATACTCATCCACCATGACTCAGGGAACTGAGCGGAAGAGGGGGTGGAAAGATTGTGAGAGCCGTGGTGAGGGAGATTATCAGAGGCATGGCACCCCTCAGTAACAATATACTAGGGCCAGGAGAACCTGGCTGAATACTAGGCTATCCATGATCCCCTGTCACAAGGACTGATCCAGACGACCCATGGAGGAGGATATCCAGCTGACTGGAGAAGGGGGAGGGGGGCATCAGGGAATTGGGGATAACAACTCATTGTTTGCCGACTAAATAATGTAACTCATTATGGACAATAAAAAAAATTTGGTGGTCCAATGGCCACATCTATCAAGACAAAAATCAGTCCAACCAGTAACCATAATATCTGATGGAAATGACACAAAAAAAGCTAGCTATAAAGATGTGGAAATAGAGAGAAGGCACATCAGGTATATAATCACTATATTCATTTACCACAAAATAAAGTTCAGCATGAAAAGCCCTGAAAAGACTATACCATAATTAAAATCGTAATCCAAAAAGTATGTCATGTGCTTTTACCTATCTAAAAGCCTTATTGACAGAAATGTAAGGATACTTAAGATGACTGAATTGAAACATGTTTCTTAGAAATTAGCTGTGCAAATATAAAAATGAACAAGGGCCTGGAGAGATTGCTCAGCAGTAAAGGCATTTGCCTGCAAAGCCTAAGGACTCAGGTTTGATTCCCTAGTACTCAAGTAAAAACCAGATGCACAAAAGTATCAAATGCATCTGGTGTTTGTTTGCAGTGGCTAGAAGCCCTGGCATGTCCATTCTCTGTCTGTCTGTCTGTCTGTCTCCTTAGAAATAAATATAATATTTTTAAATGAATAAGGTTTAAGAATTCCTAATAAATTTAATGCTTATAACAGATATATGGAGAGAAATGGTAAGTTTTTACCCATTGCAAATCAAACATTTTTTTCCAAACTTCATGAAACATTCTCTAAAATCTTAATCCACAAAAAAATCACAAAAAGAATCTCTTAAAGTACAATGCCAACAGTATACAATTATGCACTATCATGGGACAAAAAATAGAAAAATTATAAAAGAAAGCCTACCCAAACCTAACCTTTTGGATATTTTTGAACATTCTACTAAATAAATCTTGGTTTGAAAGGAAATTAAAAAAAGAAATTATAAGCTGCTTAGAACTGAGCCACCATCAGAGCAGTAAAATCCATGGGCTATCAAAAAAAGAATTCAGGCAAGTGTGGTGGCGAACACCTTTAATCCCAGCACTCAGGAGGCAGAGGTAGAAGGATCACTGTGAGTTCAAGGCCAGCCTGAGACTACATAGGGAATTCCAGGTCAGCCTGAGCTAGAGTGAGACCTTACCACAAAAAATAAATAAACAAACAAACAAATAGAAAAGAATTCAGAGGGGAAACATGTAGCTCTGTACACACATGGTAAATATCAGAAAGGTTGAAAATAAATGAATCAATCAAGCTTTTAATTCAAAAAGCTGAGAGTGGAGCCGAGGTAAGTCTGAAGACAGCTGAAGGAAGGAAGGAGGAGGATGCACTGACTAATACAGGTAGAAATGAAAAGAAAAATGGAGGGCTTAAATTGGCTCTTGGAAAGAAACAATGAAAAGGTAAAGCCTCTGGCATAACTGTCAGGAAGCAAGAGACAAAGGAATACATCAAAAGCTCTAATTTGCTATATTACCTTATAATACAGCAAATTATATTTCCAAATTAAATTATGTATAACTATAATATTAAAACTTATTCCTTTATGACAAGCATTTTGCAAGCAAATATCTGTAACTGCAGAGCTATCTTCCCAGCCCCTTTGTGACAAGCATGTTGAGAACCTCGAGACACAGTGACTAATTCCTAGAACGATATTAATTATAAAAGAAAATCATGTTGGAGAGAATAAAAACCATAAAATAAACGAAGGGATATTCAAAGATATAGTCCTAAAACAGATGTTAAATCTCCACGGGTAGATCCTACTAAGCTTTTTGAAAGGAAGTAAGTCTACATAAATTGTCTCAGAGCCTAGGAAGATATGGGAAATATACTGAAAATGTTCTCTGTGCTTTAAGCACCCATCCCCAGCTCCTGTCAGTAGACGAGGCTAACAACCATTGTACCTACCATGTATCAGGAGTCTTCTAAGCACCTGCATGTGTTACATACTTGTTCAAATTCTCACAAAGGTGACACTGTTTACAGATGAGAGAGCTAAGGCACAGCTAGTGTCAGGGTCCCAGCTCAGGCTCCTGGCCCCAGAGTCTCCGCTCAGAACCACCCCATTGCGTGTTTCTCAGATAACACAGGGGAGACTATCCTGTTCTGTGAGCCTGTTGGATACAAAAACAGAAGAACACAGCAATTTATTCTTTTTGTTTTTTTTACTTTGCCTAAAGAGGAAAGGCTTGAACACACACACAACCTGCTCAGAAACACCATTTTTACTGCTTGCTGCATCATAAAATTACACCTAACCTATAGAAGAAAAGGAAGCAGTGACTGCCTCAGCTCTTTATTCGAGGTAGGGTCTCACTCTAGCCTAGGCTGACCTGGAATTCATTATGTAGTCTCAGGCTGGCCTTGAACGAGTCCTCCTACCTTGGCTTCCTGAGTGCTGGGATTAAAGGCATGAGCCACCATGCCCGGCTCACACCTAGTTTTTTAACTTTTAATTTGCCAGATTCTCAACTAAAGTTGCAAACTCCATAAGGTCTCCTTGTCCCCTTCATATTTCTGTCTCTCCACTGTCTTTGGACAAACAAATAAACTAATATTAAGTTTAACAGTTTATCATGGAAACTGGTCAGCAATGCATCCAAAACTAAAAATGTTAAGTTCACCAGGTGTAGTGGTGCATGCCTTTAATCCCAGCACTTGGGAGGTGGGGGCAGAGGTAGGATGATCATTGTGAATTTGAGGTCATCCTGGGATCACAGAGTGAGTTCCAGGTCAGCCTGGGCTAGAGCAAGACCCTACCTTGAAGAACAAAAACAAAACAAAATAAAACAAAACAAAAGTTATGCCCTGTTAAAAGTAGTGTTTAAATATTTTAATTTTCATAGATATTAAGCTTCAGGTAAAAATATCTTAGAAATAATTTATAATGTTTCTCATAGGGAAATTATAAATGATGTTTATAATGAATCAAGCAAACAATTATCCTGTATCATTAGCAAAGTATTTGGCCACTTCCTTTAAAGTTTGATAATGAAGAGTGCAGGGACTAGGGAGGTGACTCAGCAGGTAAATGTACTTGTCACCTGTGATGGTTAAATTTTGTTGTTAATTTAACTTTTTAGTAATCTTGTGTGGATCTCTGAGATGTTCACAAGGAAGGCAGCCCATCTCAGTAGGGGGCAGGATGTAAGGAAGCTCAGGGGAGCTAGAAATGAACATCCCTTCCTGGGAAGGCAATGCAAGAAGAAAATTCCAGAGACTCAGGAAGCCAACAAGTCTGGGATAGGGTTGTAAGACTCCACACTAAGGCTATATAAAAGGGAAAGAAATTTCTCTCCATTTGCCCCTGCCTATTTGCTGTGTGTGTGTGTGTGTGTGTGTTTTGCTGGTGATGGATTTCTCTCTCTGTTTAGAACTGTGAAAGGGACCAGCCTCTTTCGCCATTATGAAACTTCCCCTGGATCTGTAGCTTCAATAAATCCTTTCTTCCCATAAACTGTGCCTGGTTTGGATATGCATCCCAGCAGTATGTGGCTGACTACCACACCACCCAAGCATGAGGGCCTGAGAGGGCCTGTGTTCAATCCCCAGCATCTACATACATAGCCAGGCATGGTCATGCACACTTGTAAGCCAAGTCTTATGTGTGTTGCAAGTTGGGGTGGAGACAAAAGGATCCCTGAGGCTCTCTGGTCAGCTAGTCTGACCAAAACCAGCAGTTTTGGGTTCAGTGGGAAACTGTCTCATGGAAGAGTGATAGAGGGGATCACTCAATAGTGTCTGGCCCCCACGTTAAGTATGCACAGGGCACAAGAAACTGCACACATACACATATGCCACACAAACACCACACCACACACAAAAAGTCCAAAAAGTATTTCAATAAAACAGAATGCAAACTTGGATTGGCACAGCTACTGTACTTGAAGTAATAGCTCTTTAATCAAGTGATTACTAAAGAAAAGTATTCCAGGGCATAAATGTGAGAGAAAAACCTTTGAACTTATGCTTGGGGGTAGGGAGGAGCTGCTCTGAGTAATTCAGATAAACAGAGGAAGGAAATATCAGGTATTAAATCTTCCCCAGGCTAGGATGGCAGAAGTGTCGCTTTGAAAAAGAAGTCAATGAAAATGTCATAGGTAATAAGAACAAAATCTGTCAATCTGAGTCGTAGCACATACATTAAGGATTTATGAGCAGATGTCATTGCATTATAAAATGACAGGAGTTATGTCTAGGGGAGACAAATTCTTGGAATCGCAAGAATTATAGGAGGATTCTAGGATAATTTCAAGTAGCTTGAAAGACAAATTGTCTAAAATAATCTGTCTGGACAGGGGCTCTGGGGAAAGCTACATGCTGCAAGAAGATGTGAGATCAGAGAGGCAGCCAGTCTAATGGATCATTCTAACACATAACCATCAAAATGTTGGAAACACAGTGACAGCCACACAATGGGCATTTGAACTGGTACAGAACCGTTATACACCAGGCTCTCATGCGCCTGGACTATGTTCCCAGAGGAGAAACCATAATGGGTTTGAACGGATCTTTCTGATTCTTTGAGAATTCTTTACAAACACAGATTAAGATGAATATCCAAGATTAACAGGTGGTATACAATAAGGAAATCGTGGAAGGCTGTCTGGTAGAACCCAGGATCAAAGTTAGAAACTGCTTTCCAGGAAGTATCTGTGAGTCAGAGGTGGGCCCAACACGAAGATGAGGTCCTGTGTTGGCTTTGAACTGGTCCCAGGGGAGCTTAGATACTGAGGGAGAATGTCTGATCCCAAACTGTGCTTGAGGATAGAAAATAGCCTCTAAAATACAAAGAGGTGGAAACAATTTCTTGGCAGGTTCAGGTTTAGCAATAATCTATAATTTATGTAAAAGATTAGTAACAATAATAACTTTGTGACATGGTTAAGCTGGGCTAGCAACTCTATAGGAATGATTTATGTTTATCTGTTGTCACTTGTAGAATGAGATTTTTTCAAATTACTTTATTTGAATTCACAGAGTGTACTTTTCTGTTGAGGACTTTAAAACTCCAAGGGGTTTTAAAATATGCTAAAAATTAGCTAAAATTTGTCTTAAATGGAGCTCTGCTATTTGTTCAGAGGCTATTTAATAAATAGTTTGGCCTTACAAGCCATACATTGTCTCTTGTGACAACAGCTCAGCCATTGGGACATAAGTAAAGAGAGAAGCTGTGTTTTAATAAAACTTTACTTATAAAAGGCAGTGGGCTCAATTTTTGTTTTGAGACAGTGAGATGGTTTGATCCCACAAATATATGTGTTCTGAATGCTTGATTCCCCAGCTGATGGTAATTTTGGAATCTTGGAGGTGTATTTGTTGGGGGCAGGCTTCCCCTTGCCAGTGTTTGGCACACCTTCCTGTCGCTGTTTGCAGTGCTGTGGCAGAGGTGATGTCCACCCTCCGTTCATGCCATTGTATTACCTGCCATCATGGAGTCTCCCCTTGAGTCTGTAAACCAAAATAAACCCATTCCTTCCACAACCTACTTTTTGGTTGGGTTCTTTTCTGCGCTGCAATGCACAATTAACAACTGGCAGTATCTCACTCTGGCCTTGGAACTTACTCTGTAACTCTGCTGGCCTCAAATTTATGTTACTCCTCCTACCTTAAATCTCCTGAATATTGGGATTAAATACATGAGCCACCATGTTTTACCATAAGGTTTTTTTTTCTTACCATAAGCCTTTTGTTTTGTTTTGATTTCTTGAGGTTAGCCCAGGCTGACCTGGAATTCACTATGTACTTTCAGGGTAGCCTCAAACTCATGACAATCCTCTTACCTCAACTTCCAGAGTGCTGGGATTAAATTATGTGTCACCTTGCATGCCTTCTTTTAAAAAATATTTTTAAATTTATTTATTTATTTATTTGTGAGCAGATAGAGAGAGAAGAGGAACAGACAGAATGGGTACACCAGAGCCTCCAGTCCTTGCAAACAAACTCCAGATGTATGCACCTCCCTATGCACCTGGCTTTACATGGGTATTGGGGATTCAAACCCAGGTCATTAGGCTTTGCAGTCAAGTGCCTCAACTGATGAGCCATCTATCCCACCCTAAAAATATTTATTATTATTTATTTCCAAACAAAGAGATAGGCAGACAGGGCACACCAGGGCCTCTTGACACTGCAAACGAACTCCAGATGCATGCAACACTTTGTGCATCTGGCTTTACATGGAGACTGAGAAATCAAGGCTGTCAGGCTTTGCAAGCACCTTTAGCTGCTGAGCCATCTCTCCAGCCCCAACAATAGGACTAGTCATCTAGTTCTAGTGGGCACCCAGGAACACTGGCAATAGCCTGCATTGTTTTAGGGGGTCTCCTTGACCAACAACTCACTAGGAAGTATTGGGACACACACTGGGATTTGTGACCCCCTTAAGCTCTTTTGTAATTGGGTTGAGAACCACCCTCTCTCCAAACTATCCCCAGATAGTAAATCAGAAGTACTCCAAGGAAGTAGAGCCAAAAAGATGGTCTGTCTGGCAGGGATGCTTTGCCATGACTCTTTGATGACAGAGGTTCTAGGTACAAAACCACTTAGGTTCCCACTGGGGTCTGGCAAACAGAGGCCTGGTCTGAGCAGCTGGGAGGGTGATTCTTAGTCCTAGAACCCAAATTAGAACACAAACCTAGAGCCTCTAGAATGAAGGATGCTGCACTAAGTTCACAGATAGATATTATAAACCATCTTGAGCCTCCCTCACAACATCACCTCCATTAGCCAGGGTAAATGTGTACTGAGGTCTCTGGAGGATTATTGGAGAGTCCATTACCAATACTTATTCCTGTGCACCCAGGATGCTGCTGTTCTTTACCATCCAGAGGAAGGATCTGTGGCAATTAGGGTAATAAATTGGGTTTTGACCTTGTGGAGGTTTGATTCAGGTATCCCCATAAACCTGTGTGTTCTGATGCCAGGTCCCCAGCTTGTGGCAATTTGGGAATTGGAGCCTCCTGGAGGCAGTGTATTATTGGGGGCGGGCTTATGGGGTTTATAGCCAGCTTCCCCTTGCTGGTTTTCAGCACACTCTTCTGCTGTTGTTGTCCACCTAATGATGACCAGGAGGTGATGTCCAACCTCTGCTCATGCCATCATTTTCCCTGCCATCATGGAGCTTCCCCTCAAATCTGTAATCCAAAATAAACCCTTTCTTCCCACAAGTCGCTTCTGGTTGGACATTTGTCACAGCGAGGAGAAACTGATCACAGCAGATGTTTCTCTTTTCTAGGCTCAAAGAACACATCCATGTTTATCTCCTGAGCGCCTAAGAGCCCAGGTGGAAGAGATCACAGAACAGATGACGACAACCCCCACACTGCTCTCTACTCCATGAAGTGCACACCCAGGCAATCTCTCAAGTGTGAACGCAGCAGGCTCCTCACATGGGAAATGGTACATCTCCAGAAGAAACTCCAAGCTAACAGGTCTACACTATGGAGGAGGTTGCTGCTATATTCCCACACTCTAGTCTGGGTCTGTGATGGCTTAACTCATTTATCAATTCTAATAGGCTTAGAATTGCCAGGGAAACAAATTTCCAGGCATGTCTCTAAGGGATTTTGTAGATTAGACTAACTAAGGTGGGAAGACACACCCTAAATGTGGGTAACACTATTCCAGGGGCTTGTGTCCTGGACTCCATCAAAAAGGAGAAAGCCTCAGGTGTGGTGGTGCACCCCTTTAACCCCAGCACTTGGGAGGCAGAGCTAGGAGGATTTTCACAAGTTCCAGACCAGCCTAGGACTACAGAGTGAGTGCCATGTCAGCCTGGGCTAGAGTAAGATCATAACTGAGGGTGGGGAAGAGAGGAGGGGAGAAGAAAGCGAGCTGAACACCAGCATCCACTTTCCTCTTCTACCTCACTGGTATACGTGACCAGATGCTTCATGCCCTTGCTGGGCCATGGTGAGCTCTATTCCCTGGAACTGTAAGCTGAAGCAAACTCTTCCTTCCTTACGTAGCTTCTGCCAGGTATTTGTCATAGCAACAAGGAAAGTAATTAATACAAGGTCTGAATAAAATCTAATGGGTCTCAAGACATAGCACTGTGTTATACACGTAATCACATGGTGAAGCTGAGTGTACAGAGCTCCACACACTTGGGATCTATCCACAGACTTGCCAAAGGCTTGTTCTGTCTATTCCAACACATAAGGAACTCCAGAAGTTGTTTGCTTACATGTCTGTCTGTTGTAGTTGTCCATCTCAGAATTATGTTACCTCCCTGGTGCCAGGCCATAGTTTTCTCTGTGGAAGTCTGGATCATCCATAGGTAACCCAGCTGGTAGACTCCAAGGCCTTGAAGTGGCAGACACCCAGGGTGAGACAATTCACACCCAAGAGTGGAAGATATATCTCACACATTTGAGGCAGAGGTGGGAGAAGGTGTCCAATGATTTGTGGCATGTCAGACACTCTCTCCAAAATGCAAAACAAGTTGCTCTACTTTGGAAGGCCCTAGACCGAGGAATCAGGTGCAGCAGGTGTGGGCTATAGCAGATGCTAGACATGTGGAATGCATTTGGGTGTGCTATCTGACTCAGGGGGGTGACTCACCAGCCCTCAGCTTGGAGAACAGGAAGGTCCAGAACTTGCCCAAGCTTCAGTGCAGATGACCGTACCCCTGACCGCTTGTAATCCAGCGGACCCAGTGATGCCTGAAGACTCTCTGGCCAATCAGGATGTATCAAGGAACCTGTGGCAAGCACCGATAGGAGAACCAAAGGAAGCAACACTACTGTTTCGGGGGAAGTCAAGAGCTCTCAGTCAACACCCAGCCTTTAGAAGCAGCTCTCAGGGTCACTGTGCCAGGAGGCAATGTAACAGAATGGACCCTCTGGACCTGTGTGCTCTGCAGCAATGGAGTCAGCCAATGACTGGCTGAAAGCATTTTTAAAAGTTTCACTTGTACTGAATATGTGCAGACTTTTATTTCTCATTTGGCCTTCCCTAAACAATGCAACATAACACCTATTTACATGGAATGGACAGTGTAAACTACAGTCAATCTACATATGGTTTGAAGCATATGGGAGGACGTACATAGATTATAGGTAAATACAAGAGACTTGAGGACCCAGGAAGTTTAGGATCTGTGGGGCTCAGTGAATGCAGAGGGACAACTGCAATGTTTGAGAGCTTGGGTGCTGAACCATCATCTATCTTTCCGTGGTCTCAGTTTTCATTCTGTAAAATTAGCTTAGCAGGGCTGGAGAGATGGATCAATGGTTAAGGTGCTTGTTTGCAAAGCCTGATGACCCGGGGTTGCCCATGTAAAGCCAGATACACAAAGTGGAGCATAGGTCAGGAGGTTGTTTGCAGTGGCAAGAGGTCCTGACACACCAATTCTCTCCTCTCTCTCTCTCTCTCTCTTCTCTCTCTCTCCTTGCAAATATACATGAAATATATTTTAAAACTAGCTTAGGTCTCTCAAAAGAACAGAGTCAAACACTGCATATTCTCCCTCATAGGCGGTCCTTAACCAGGCTAACCGTAAAACTCTACACAGACCAGTAGAAAGAACTGAGAGTTTATGAATGAGGGGTAAGGGATGGGGGGAGGGGAATGACTTAAGCATGAGGCTAAACCAAAATGGGTTCAAAATCATAAAATCCTCACGAGCATACTGTAACCTATTGAGCAAGTAGTGGGCGTCGTCTGGCAAGAGGGGCCGGGCCGTGAATGAAGGGGAGAGAGCCCAAGCCTGTGAAAAATTGATCAGTCTGGCAACTCCTGGTCCCAGTCATTGGCTCCTTCCCTCACTGAGCTGTTGACCAAAGTGACCCATGAGGTCCCAAAAACAAGAAAGGATCTGTTAAAGCTCTTGAATGCCCACCCCAGGCCTAAGGCAAGATCCTGTTGCTGAAGAAAACACAGAAAACCATCGATCAGCATTGAGAGACCCTGTGAGGTCCAGAATGTTATCCAGCCCCCAGACAGTAGTTAGTGCAGTGCTGGAAGGTACTGCATAAGCTGCCAGGGGAAGCTGGTCAATGACAGCTGGAGTAAACAGAGACCACTGGTATCTGCTGCCATGAGTAGGCTGACCACACTTCCTACTGGAAGAGAACAGCGAGCCAAGAAAGGAGCACTTGTGCAATGGAGGAGCCAAAGCCTGGGGGAGACAATCAACAGCTTTCAAATTCGGCCAAATATTCCACTTAGTGAGGGGGAGCCCTTAACTGGTACTGGAGGCTTAGGGCGTTATGCACTGGGAGCCGGACTCTGGGGCCCCCAAGG
>PVHP010016697.1:25074-35623 GCA_004024765.1 Zapus hudsonius
CCCCCTCAGTAACAACATACTAGGGCTGGCAGAACCGGGCTGACTCCTAGGCTATCCATCATGGTCCCCAGCCCAAGGACTGATCCAGACTTCTCATGGAGGAGGATATCCAGCTGATTGGGATGAGGAAAAGGGGCATTGGGGAACTGGGGATAACAACTCATTGTTTGCCCATTAAATATTATTACTCATTATGGACTATATATATATATATATATATATATATATATATATATATATATATATATATATAAACTAGCTTAGTAGTTAAAGGCTTGTTGGGAGGTTTCATGTACTATTTCAAGAAAAGTGCTTGGCATGGTGCCCAGGTAAGTGCCTAATAAATACTAGTTATTGGATCTGATATGTTCATCACTTCACCAATGAAACCTTTCTTCTGTTTTCCTTCACCCTTTAAGTAAGTTCTCTTCAGTGGACATAATCTTCTCATGAACCTGGATGAAACCCCAGCACCTCCCAGGTCTTTTCTTTTCATTCTTGGGTAAGAAATGAGTCACATTAAATTGCAAACAGTTCAACTTAGTAGTTAGAGTGTGAGAGCACCAAACTTAACAGTGGTAAATATTTTCCTTTCCCCAACTTTTGGCTGGGAGCCCGCAAAGAAAAAATGTCATGGCTCTGTGCTCTCATCTCTCCTTGCTCATGTCTCCTCCAATCACCAGTGGTTTAGTGCAGCCCCATGAGGGAGCACTGGGAAGAGGTTATGGTCTAGGCCAGTTCTCATAGCTGGCGGCTTCATGCTGAGTCTCAAGACCGGCAGAGAGTGAGAACTTGCTCTCTCATGGATGCCTTATTGAGCTCTGCAGAGGTCTTATCTGGGTCCTTTTCTCCCTCCGTTTCCTTTGACTACAAAGGATGCACCTATTCTGTGCTCCGTGTTGTAATTCCTTCCCAAGTCCCTGGACACACAGTGTTCAACACCAGCCTGTCTATGGAGGTCTTCAGATGGCCTACCTAATAATAAAGGAACCATATCACTGCTCCGCTCACTCTCCCACTGTTATGAGTGGGTCTCAGCAAACATTCAGGATCACCTCCCTATTCACCCTCCATCACAGTGCTGATTCTTCTGCCAAAGCCAACAATTTTGATACCTTGGGTCTTTGGCTTCTTTAAGTCTGGCATGTTATAAATAGCAAAGCAGTGACCAAGATCCCTTCCAAGATCTTTTCTCTCAATGCCTGTCTTTGGTGATCCATGGCTGCCTTCTTAGCTACCAGTATATCCCATCTACTGGGCAAACACGTGGTGGCTTGAATATGAATGTATGTCCCCCTTAGACTCAGGTGTTTTATTAAGCTTGTAACTTGGATTTCCAGCTACCTGGTTGAAGGAGGTGTCACTGGGGGATGGATCCTGGGGGCCAGGTCAATGGTGTGTTTGGGAGTGGATTTAATTCCAGCCCAAAGGTATCCAGAATAGTGTAAGCTCTGGCGGGGTTTCTGTGCTGATTTTTTGGTGTTTACTGGCCATTTGGTGGTTTCTCTCTGCTTGGATCTGTGAAAGGGAGCCAGCTTCTTCCACCATTAATAGAACTTTACCTGGATCTGTAAGCTTGAAATATATCCCTTCCATCCATAAACTGTGTCTGGTTGGAAGTTCATCCCAGCAACATTGGAACTGACTACAACACATGTCAAAGTTTTGACATGAAAACTTCATGCTCTGAGGCATGAAATCAGAACAGGAGTTAGCAAACCTTCCCGAAGAGTATATTAGGCATTGTGGGTTCTGGGTCTTTGATCCAACTCAACTCTGCCACTGTAGCTTAAAAGCAGCCATAAACAATATACAAATGCATTAGCATAGCTGTGTCCTAATATAACTTATTTATAAAAACAGGCTGTGACCAAATTCAGGCAAAACTTAACCAACCCTTGGTTTAGAATTTGCACTCTCCACTCTTTGTTGATTTTTTTCATCATTGTGTCCAATACCCGAGAGAACCAACTTAAAGAGAGAAAAAATTGTCTTTGCCTTTGGCTTCAATGATTTTAGTGCTTGATCCCATCACTGTGGGCATATGGTGAGGCAAACCATCATGGTGGAAAGTATGTTCTGGAGCAGAGCTGCTCACCTCCTGCTGGCCAGGAAGCAGAGTAAGATAAGCAGCAACCAAGATAAGATACAGCCCACAAGGACACTCCCCAGTGACTACTTCTTCCAGTTAGGCACCATCTCCTAAGCATTTCTATCACCTCCCAATATAGCACCACTGGTGTTGTGGTTTGAATGTCATGTCCTCAAAGCTTCAGGTGTTAGCGATTGAGTTTCCTATTCAGTCCCCCACTAGTTCAGCATTTGGGAGGTGGAGCCCTGCTAGAAGAAGTGTGTCACCAGGGTGGACCTTGGGATGGAGTCCAGCCCTGTGTGTTCAAAGTCAGTTGATGTGGGCTAATGTGCTGTTATCTCTTTGCTATGGATGTGTGATGAAGTGAGCAGGCTTCTTCCACCATGAGGAAGCTTCCGCTGGAATCTATAAGCCTGAAATCAACCCTTTTCTTCCATAAGCTACATCTGGGTGGGTATTTATCCCAGCAATGAGAAGGTAACTACAACAACCAGCTTTCCACACATGAGCCTCTGAGGGACATTTCACATTCAAGGCATGGCAAACCCCCTCTTCACCCCCAATAACTGAGGGGTGGGACCTCAAGGTAAACAACCACTCTTTCCAAACTACTTTCATTATCCATCTTCTCACAAATGATGGTCTCCTCGCTCTCACCACATTTATCACCTCTAAGTGAAACCTTCTCAGATACTTCCCTTGCAAACCTTTGTGCATGAATTTGCCTTGCCATCACCTTTGTAGCCATTGGCATATGGGTATCCTCAATCAAGCAGGAGGCAGGAAAAGTCTAAGGTGTTTAAAAGAGTGGAGGGTGCCCAGTAGAGAGCAGAAAGCTTTGCCTTTAAGTCTCAGGTACGAATGGGATATAGTCCTCCATTTTCTCATATACTGCCTTGCTTGGCTTGTTTGGTTTCTGTGGATGTGTGAGAAAGAGGGAGAGAAAGAAAGAAAGAGAGAGATGTGTGCATGTGTGTATGCATGCACGTATGTATGTGAGAGTCCGGGAGGTAGTGGATGTGGACATAAGCATGTGGAGAGATGCTGAAGTCAGGAGTCTTGCTCAGTCACTCTCCATCTGACCCTTTGAGACAGGGTCTTTTATTGGACCCAGAATTCCCCCAGCTACACTAGGCAGTGAAGTGAGCCCTTGCAAGTTCCCTGACACCTGGTATCATACATGGGTTCTACAGACCCAAAATGGAGGCTCCCATGCTTGACCACTGAAACACCTACCCAGCCTCCTGTTTTGTTTTTGTTGTTGTTGTTTGTTTGTTTGTTTGTTTGTTTTTGGAGGGGAGACAGGGCATGTTTTTGCTATGTGTTGTATGCTGGCCTGCATACTGTGTAGCCCAAACTGGCCTCAAACTCACAGCCATTCTCCTATCCCAGCCTTCAGAGTGCCTGGATTATAGGCAGACACCACCACCTTTGGCCCTAACCTGCTTTGTGAAACAAAGAACGTGGCACATAAACTCACATTGCTTAACTGGGGCCTGGCATTTTAGCAGCTTGGCTGTGTCTTGAAGTAATGTGGTCATCAGGGGTGAGTGCTTTTCAGCTGAATGGTGCTGACAGCTCTGCCTTGATGAGCTCATGTGTCTCTCTTCTATAGACTTTTCTGTCTCCAGGCTCACGTCAGCCTGTCAGCGTCACCTCCACGTGCTATCAGTTTGCTTATCTCTAGTGGCCTTCTCCACTATTTTGCTACTTCTAATGTGCTTGGACTTAAAAATAATAAAGACTCAAGTATTCAACTTGTCAGATAATTAATTATACTAGGAGCAAGGGCCAAGTGGCTCTGCAGTGGCTGGCATGTGTGATTTTTGTGAGGACAATGGGATATTCATTTGGGCTGCTCATAAAATTGTTTCTATTTATATATAATCAGCTCCCATACCCTAAGGTCAACCAACCAAAGATCAAAAATATTTACAAAGCTGGGGGGGCATGCCTTTAATTCCAGCACTTGGGAGGGAGAGGTAGGAGAGGAGTTTAAGGCCAGCCTCATACTACATAGTGAATTCAGCTCAGCCTGAGCTAAAGACTCTACCTTGCAAAACAAACAAAAAATATTTACAAAAGTACAAATGTACTGAACATGTTCCCTAAACAATACTGTGTAACAACTATTTTCATCGTGTTGACAACGTACTGGGTTAAATGTAAGTACTATGCCAAGGGTCTGAAGTAATCTCACATTTTGGTATCCTTGGGGGAATCCTGGAATCAATGCCCTGCAGATACTAAGAGGCTGTATTTATTTGCTTAAACGTGTCTGCCTTCAGACTAATTATTCATTTTCCCTTGTAGACATGTGCCTAGCTCATAGTGCTGACATATTGCATAAAATGACCATTGATTTGGATAATTTTAGAATTCCTCTGAATCTTAGAATGTATTTATTTATATATATAAAGAATGTATGCATTTATAAAAATAAATAAATATGAGCTACATTTATTAGATTCTTTATCAGTTTTCTTTTTTTCCAGGTAGAGTCTTACTCTACTCCAGGCTGACCTAAAACTCACTCTGTAGTCCCAGGCTGGCCTCAAACGCACAGTGATCATCCTACTTCACTGGGCTTTTGTTCAGTTTTGTTTGCCTCCCCTCTGCCTTAACCTTGACCTGTATTTATGCTCTTTTTCTGCTATGAGGCAGCATGTGCTAACAGCCTAGTTTGTATCTTTCTACACTTGATGCATGTTTCATAATTCTATGCCCACCCACCCCCCATGATGCTTTTGTCTGCAAGGAGACAATTTTTTTTGGCCTCCTAACAGCCATATATGAGCTGCCTTCCTCCCTGTCTGAATTTACTTGTTTAAAGAATAGGCAAAGGTCCCTTTCCTTCCTCTAAAGGAAAATCACCCATATTCAAACCTCAGCAAATAAAACCGGATTGGGCTTTGTTATGGTTTGGATATAGAGTCCTCCAAAAAGCTCACGTGTTCCAGGCTTGGTTGCCATGGCACTTTGGGGAAGGGGATGCATCATGAGAACTCTGGCCTAAATCAGAATTCATCCACTGATGGACTTGATGGATGGTAGTGGAAACTCTAGGTGGTGGGTCCTAGTTAGAAGTCACTGGTGACATGACTTTGAAGGGCCTCTCTCTTTCCCTCCTGTCCACCATGAGATGAACCACTTTTCTCCACCACATGCTCCCTGTGTTCTGCACATGCCCAGAAGCAGCAGAACCAAGTGACCATGGACTGAAACCTCTGAAACCCTGAATCAAAACAAATCCTTCCTCCTTTGTAAATGGTTTCTCTCCTCAAGTATTGTCATAGAAACTAACCCAATATTAAGTAAGTGATACAACTCTTCTTTTCATTGGTCTTGGGTTTAGCATACAGCTCAGTTCTGGTCAATAAGAGGCCAGTACACCTGTGTGGAGAAGTTTCTGGAATAACTTCCCTTTTGTACAAGAATAATAGACTCAGCAGGTAATATTACTCTCATTCATGAGATGGCTGTGACTATAGCATTCACCTTGTACCCATGAGGTAATACATCTAAAAGCTAATGTGTGAAGAAAAGTGAATCATATAGACTCCATCCTTTGCTGAACCATTGCAACCACCAATTTATAATTTAATGAGAACAAATTTCCAAAGCCATGATTATTCAGGTTTTCCTTGTGTGCTACTGTAAGCATTCCTACTTGATAGAGAATTTGACACTCTTAAGTAGGTTGATAAAAGGAACAGACCCCAAACTACCAATTGGATCTGTGGAAAAGATAAGGCAAAAAGGCAGTGAGAATAAATGATTCCAGAGAGGTACTTTGGTGATGGTAAAATATTTAGCCAAAATATGGCTTGCTTTTACCTATGACCCAATATATATTCTGTATTATTAAGATGAAATTTCAGAATGTGGATGGCTTTATTTTATTTTTTATTTGGATGGTTTGATTAATTAAGGTTCTCAAGAAGTCCTAATGAAAGTCATGTTGAAGATAAATTGTTTTCTTCTCATATTCTCTGTGGCTTTATCCCACCCACCCCCCTTGTTTTTGAGGTAGGATCTCACTCTAGCCCAGGCTGACCTGGAACTCACTCTGTAGTCCCAGGTTGGCCTTGAACTCACAGCGATCCTCCTACCTCTGCCACCAAGAACTAGAATTAAAAGTGTGTGCCACCATGCCTGCCTTTTATTCCCTTTAATAACAGAAGTCTTTTGAGGTACAGCAGAATACATGACCAATTTAGTCAGAAAATATGTTTAATCTCCCTGCATCTGGGTGATCATGTGACGAATTTCTGGCCCATCAAATATAAAATATTGCAATGTTAGGTTTGTGGTGGTCAATCTAGATTGTTAAATTGATTGGTTTAAGAAACATCTTGGAGGTTAGTAAAGTACAGCTCTGGGTATAGGATAGCATTTCCAATGAGGAATAGATAATGACAGCTCTGATGGAATGAATGGATTAATAAGAGTCCCAAAATGATCATGTTAACACAGGTTTGTAATCCCAGCATTGAGGAGGTTAAGGCAGGAGGATCTGAGGTTTGAGGACAGCCTGAGCTACACAGTGAGTTAAAGACTACCCTGGGCTATATAGCAAAGCCATTTCCTTGATCAAAATGGAGCTCTATAATGTAAAGCCTAGCCATGCTGATCAGGGCAATTTCCCTATCCTCAGTTGAAGTGAATATGAAGGGAAGCATTAAAGTGAATGACTGAACAAAAGAGATTGAGCACTTAGTCATGAAAGGGAAGACTAGAGGTGACAGTTTCCATGGAATCTTTTCTGCTAAATTGTGTTATGCCATGGCCATTGGACTATTCACAGTGGGTGGTAAGTTAGGGCAAGAACTCTTAATTTTAAAGGCTATTTCTCCACAAAATCTTTGGATGGAGTTACTTACACATGAGATTTTTAGACTGGAAAATAGACTCAGTGTGTAGTTTTGAGAGAAATGTGCTGAAAACCAAAGCCACAAAACCAGCAGGACTCTCCAACCCTCAAGGCAGTAATTCTCAACCACCTACGCTTCACGGTGGAATAACCTGGGGAGTTTTAAAAATTGCTGGCAACTGCCAGGCATGGTGGCACAGGACTTTAAACCCAGCATTTGGGAGGCAGAGGTAGGAGGATCACTGTGAATTCAAGACTACAGAGTGAGTGCCAGGTCAGCCTGGGCTAGAATAAAGCCCTACCTTGAGAAAAAAAATTACTGGCAACAGAGTCCTGAAGACTGAATTAGTAAGAGTGGGGTATGACCTGGTGTCAAGATTTTTTATTTCAGTCCTGCCAAGACAGGCAGTGTGGAACCCATGTTTCTGTGGGCTAGCCCTACCTATCAAAAAAATGCTACCTTGGTCCTAGTTCATATCCATTTCCCCCTAAGGCTTAGGACCTCTTCTGACATAGGATTGTTTATTTATTTGCAAGCAGACACAGACAGAAGAGAGAATGGGTAGGCCAAAGCCTCTAGACACTGCAAATGGACTCCAGATACATGTAGTACTCTGTGGTACATGGGTATTGGGGAATCAAACTTGGGTAATTAGGCTTTATAGGCAAGTGCCTTACCCATAGAGCCATCTCTCCAGCCCTGTCAGGGTTTTTAACCTTTGTGTGCAAACAAGTTTGAGGACCCCTTCTCTAGGCAATATTCCTAGGCCTCAAAATTGCTTAAGCAGAAAGAGAACGAAAAGATCTGTGCATTCTGCAGTCACAGGACAGCCTCAAGAGTAGAACCAGAGAAGTCATGACCTACTAAGTTTGAAAACAACACCATACCAAGCCAGAAGGTCATCCCCATTCATGACTAGTGGGTCTTCCCAGTCCTCCCTTACTAAATGGAGTTTTTAATGCACATATTCGTCTGCTTCTCCATTGCATTATATGGGACGACTGTGAACAGATAACTTTCACACACACACACACACACACACACACACACACACACACACACAAAGTCAGAGAAAACTGATTCAGAGGTGGAGGCAGAGGAGGGAGGCACAATGTTGAAGTCATGCAGTCTCAGACAACAACAGAATTGCAAGGGGACAAGTACTATAGTGAAGTCACAGAAACACAGGATGGGAGATTTTGAGACTGGCAACGAGGAGGGAAAGAACGCTTTTCTGCACGGTGCATGGTCAGCACAAGGGAAGTACGTTGGAATACATGATTAATGAACATCAGCTATGCCTGTTTTGTTTTTCCTTTGACAAGTAAGTGAGTAACATTTCTCTCATCTTAAAAGAAGCAAGCAAATTTTCCCTTTATTCTGCAGGTTTTTCCTGGTGTCCTAACAATTTGCCTTCCTCTTCTGCCATGCATATTATCTGGGCTTCTGTCCTCATCACTCCAGCCAAGGCTCAAGATGAGATTCTGGTTGCTAAATCCATCAAGAACTTTCTAATTGTTTTAAGTGGTTTTGGTGCTGAGGATTGAACTCAGGGCCTTTTATGTACCAGGAAACTATTCTACCATTAAGATACATGTCTAACACTTTTCAGTTATTTAAGAAATGATTTAAAAATAAATATAATATTTAATACTTATTTGAGAGAGAGAGAGAATGTTTATATATGTGTAGGTCTAGGGCCTCATGCTGCTGCAAATAAATTAAAGACTTATGCACTACTTTGTGCATATGACTTTACATGGGTCCTGGGGAATCGATCCCTGGCTGTCGTGCTTTACAAGCAAGTGTCTTTAACCGCTGAGCCATTTCCCCAGCTCCAGCATAATTTTTAATTTTAATTGACATATAATAATTTGATGTATTTGCAGGGAATAGTGTTAACAGGGTAGTGCATGCATACAGTGATTATGGTCAGATCAGGATAATGGCATACCCATCAAAGTAGACATTTATCATTTCTTTGTGTGGGGAATATATTCCACATCTTCTCTGGTGGCTACTTTGGAATGTACACCTAACTTGTCACCACAGTTATCTACTGTGTGGCCCTTTCCAATTCTTACCTTGCTAGACTTCCACCTTCAACACTGGACAGAGCTGATCACTCTCCCCAGCTCTCTTGTTCCTAACCGCCTGTCCGTTTTTCAGGTTCCTCATTAGCTGTGCACTGGTGACTTCCAGATCTCTTATCTCTTCTCAGCCATCTCTCCTGACTCCACATGAGTTAACCAACCATGGCCGCCTAAACACCTACATTTATTATCCTCGGGGCAGTTCAAAAGCCGCAGGCTCCAAACTGTGACCTCAGACATGTTAGTTATTAAACTAGACTTCACTCCCTCAACTATAAAAATAACACCCAAGTTATGTTCTGGAGGCACTGACACACGGAAGGTGACCTACAAGTGTTGCAAACCCATTCCTTTCCATAAACCCCGTCATTGACTCATAAATCCACAACCCATGTCGTTCATCAAGCCAGGACATCTTATGACTCTCTTAAAATCTGTCATTCCATCCCTCCTTTTCTGTTCCACTTCCCAAGCACCTGCCTGGCTCCCCACCACCATCACCTTCAGTCTCAGCAGCCCCCAGGGCCTGGAGCCATGCTTTCCCTGATCCGGCTCTCACGATTTAGAGTTGCATAACAAAAACCTCTCTAGGCTCCCTACTACCTTGAATACTAATTCCCAGCTGCTAACTGGGGCCAGGGCTCGGGTCCTGGGATCCCGAGGCCCTTCCCCCTGAAGAGGTGATGGTGCAGGTGCAGCGCTTACCGGATCACCTCCCGCCCAGTGTGGATCCTCTCCCTTCAGTGTGGATGCCACTTCCTCCACAAAGTCTTCCTGATTTCTGGAAGGATGAGTATCCTTGGTCCCCAGAGCTGCTCTAACGCATGCTTTTTTGATGACCTGCTCATCTGCCCATCCCGTGTACTACACGGAGGCGTGGACAGGCAGGAAAACTTTCATTTACCCAGCACTGGGTCCCAGCTCCGGGCTGACTCAGGGGAGTGTTTGGGGAATGAATCGACCCCAAGCTTTCGGGAATCCCTTCCAGCGTCTCCTCCCGCGGCCCAAGGCAGCTCAAGCGGTGGCACCGAAGGACCCCTCGCAGGCCTGGAGGGACAGGGGTGCACGGATCGGGCTCCCCGAGCTCCCAGCAGAGCGCGGGAGGGATGCCGAGGCCGGGGGAGGATCCCCCCCGCGCCCTTTGTCCGCGCGCGCGGAGAGCAGGGCCGGCCGGGGCACCAGGGCACGCGGGACGCACCCCGGCCAGCGAGCGAGCGAGCGAGCGCGTGCCCAGGGCGGCCGCGCCCGGGAGCCTGCGCGCTCTCCAGCGTCGGAAAGGAGTCCCGGCTCGCAGTGGCCGCCGGAGGGCGGGAAAGCGCGGTGTGGGCGGGGCTTGGTGGCGTGGGCGGGGCCACGCGCAAGAAGGGGCGGGGCAGGAAGCGCCGGAGGCCCGAGCTGTCCCAGGGTGCTCCGCGCGGCGTGCCCTCGGCTGCTGCCGCCATCCCGCTGGCGAAAGAGAGAGGCCCGCTCGCTCGCCGGCCGGCCGAGCC
>PVHP010016698.1:0-35696 GCA_004024765.1 Zapus hudsonius
GGAGAGTATGCGGAGTTCCATTCTCTGTTCTTTTGAGTGTTCTCTTAGTAAGATCTGCTCGAAGTCAGACCATTTTTTCCTAAATTTCGATATGTCATTTTTCCTGTCAGCTGAGTATAATTCCATCGTGTAAATATACCACATTTTCACTGTCCATTCCTCCATGGATGGGCATTTGGGTTTATTCCAATTCTTGGCTATTATGAATTGAGCTGCTATAAATAAAGTTGTACAAAATTTTCTGCATCAAGATGTGGCATCTTGCGGGTAGAAGACTAGTAGAGGGATAGCTGGGTCCATTGGTAGTTCTATATCCATTCTGTCTAGGAGTCTCCACACTGCTTTCCATAATGGTTGCACAAGTTTGCAATACCACCAGCAGTGAATGAGGGTTCCTTTTTCCCTGCATCCTTGCCAGGAATGATTGTTGTTGGTTTTCTTTATGATTGCCATTCTGACAGGGGTAAGATGGTATCTCATTGTGGTTTTGATTTGCATTTCCCTGATGCTTAAGGATGCTGAGCACTTTCTTATATGAGTCAAGGCCATTTGTGTTTCCTCCTCCGTGAATTCTCTGTTGAGATCAGTACCACATTTTGTGAGGGGGCATTTTGGGTTTTTGTTATTAATTTTTTTGAGTTCTCTGTAGGTTTTGGAAATTAGGCCTCTGTCTTAGTTGTAGCTGGTGAAAATCATCTCCCAATTTGAAGGGGGTCTATTGGCTCTGAGAATGGTTTGTTTGTCTGTATAGAAGCTTTTGAGCCTGATCAGGTCCCATTGGTTAAGTGTTTGTAGTATTTCCTGGGCTGCTGGAGATTTGCTCAGGAAATTTTCTCCAACTCCTATTTCATGTAGATTTCCTCCTATTTTTTTCTTCCAGGGTGTTCTGGGTTACTGGATTTATATTAAGATATCTGATCCATTTGGATTTTATTTTTGTGCACGGTGAAAGGAGTGGGTCTATTTTCATTTTTTTTTTACAGTGATTATCCAATTCCTCCAGCACCATTTGTTGAAGATGCTATCTTTGGCCCAGCGTTCATTGTTGGCCCCCTTGTCAAAGACCAAATAACTGAAGTTACTTCCATTTAAAGCTGGGTCTTCAATTCTGTTCCATTGATCTGTCTTTCTGTTTTTATGCCAGTACCATGCTGTTTTTGTTACTATGGCTTTGTAGTATGTTTTGAAGTCAGGCATGGTGATACCTCCTGAGTAGGATTTTTTACTTAGAATAGTTTTGGCTATCTGAGGTCTTTTGCCCTTACAAATAAATTTAGAGATCATTTTTCTATGTCTGTGAAGAAAGAGGTTGGGATTTTTATCAGAATATCATTGAATCTGTAAATCGCTTTTGGCAGGATTGCCATTTTTACTATATTGATTCTCCCTATCCATGAACATGCAATATCTTTCCATCTTCTCACGTCCTCTTCTATTTCCTTCTTGAGTGTTTCAATATTTTCCTTATATAAGTCCTTTACAACCTTGGTTAGTGTTATTCAAGGTATTTGATTTTCTTTGAGGCTATAGAAAATGGAACAGACTCTCTGATGTCTTTTTCTGTTTGCTTGCCTTCTGCGTATAGGAAGGCTACTGATTTTTGTGTGTTAATTTTGTATCCTGCCACGTTGCTGAAGGCATTAATCACCTTCAAGAGGTTACTGATACTGTTCTTTGGGTCTGATATATAAAGGATCATGTCATCTGCAAAGAGGGATAGTTTAATTTCTTCCTTTCCGACTTGTATCGCTTTTATGCCCTTCTCTTGTCTAATCGCTTGGGCACTTCAAGCACTATGTTAAAGAGCAGTGGTGAGAGTGGGCAGTCTTTTCTTGTTCCTGAATTGAGTGGGAACTCCTTGAGTCGTTCCCCATTGAGAATGATCTGTGTTTTAGGAGTTTTGTAAATTGTCTTTATTAAATTTAGGAATAGGCCATCTATGCCTAGTAGTGGGATAGCTGGGACCATTGCGAGCTCTATGTCCATTCTGTTGCGGAGTTTCCACACTGCTCTCCATAGTGGTTGAATGAATTCTCAATCCCACCAGCAGTGAATGAAGATGCCTTTTTCCTGTAACTTTTATTGTTGGAATTCTTTACTTGATCTTAGCCAAAAGGCCGAGAAGTGATTAATTATTTTTGGATTTTTTTATGATTGCTATTCTGACTGGAATAAGGTAACATCACATTGTTGTTTTGATTTGTATTTCCCTGATGACTAAAGATAATGAACACTTTCTTCAATGAGAATACACCCTTTGTGTTCCCTCCTCTGTTGAGATCAATGCCTTATTTTGTGAGGGGTCTGTTTGATTTTTTTTATTATTTATTTTTTGAGTTCTTTTTAAATTCTTGAATTTAGACATCTGTCTGTGTTATAACTGGCAAAAATCATCCCCTATTTTATTGCTGGTCTATTAGCTCTAAGTATGGTATTTTTGTCTGTATAGAAGCCTGTAAGCTTGAGGTCCAACTGGTTAAGTGATTGTTGCACTTCTTGGGATACTAGAAATTTGTTCAGGAATTTTTTTCCTACTCCTATCTCATAGAGAGTTCCTCTTACCTATTCTACCAAGGTTTCAGGGTTACAGGTCTTAAGGTGCGGTCCCTGATCCATTTCGTGGTGATTTTTTTTTTTTTGCATGGCAAAAAGAGTGTCTCTATTTTGTTTTTTACACGTGTTTATCCAATTTGTCCATCACTATTTGTTGAAGATGCTACCTTTATGCCCGCTAACTTTGTTGGCACCTTTGTCAAAGATCAAGTAACTAAAGTTACTTGAAGTAAGAGCAGGGTCTTCAATTCTGTTCTATTTGACTATCTGTCTGTTTTTATGCAAGTACCATGTTTTTTTTTTTTTCTCTATGGTTTGTAGTATGTCTTTAGGTCAGGCATGGTGATACCTCCTGAGCAAATTTTTTTTTTTTACTTAGTAGAGCTTTGGCTATCTGAGACCTTTTGACATATAAATAAATTTTGAGATTATGTTTTTCTATGTATATGAAGAAAGAGACTGAAAATTTTATCACCATGGCATTGAATCGGTAAATCACTTTTTGAAGGATTGCAATTTTTACTATGTTAGTTTTCCTATTGCAGAAGTATATAATATCTTTTAATCTTATCACATACTCCTCTATTACAAGTCTTTCTCACCCTAGATTCATGATATTCCAAGGTATTTGATTTTGTTTATTTTGTTTGAACAATATTTTTTGTGCCAGCTATTGAAAATGGGAAGTCTTTCTGTTGTCTATTTCTGTATGCATATAACCTGCATACAAGAAGGTCACTGATTTTTTGTGTATTAACTTTGTATCCTGCCACTTTGCTAAAGGAATTTATCACCTTTAGGAGTTTACTGATACTGTTCTTTGGGTCTGTTACATGTAGAATCATATCATTTGCAAAGAGGGATAGTTTATTTTCTTTCTTTCCAATTTTAATCCCTTTAATGCTTTTCTCCTGTCTTATTGTCTGATTATTATTCCCACATGCCTGGAAAAATTTTTCCATCCTTTTAACCTTGGGAGATTACTGTCTTTAGAGATAAGTTGTGTTTCTTTTATCCAGCAGAAAGATGTGTCCATTTTTCTGATCCACCTTGCTAGCCTGTGTCTTTTTATCAGAGGGTTAAGTCTTTTATATTAAAGTTTTAACTGTGAGATTTGCTTAAAACCCTGCCATGTTGGAGGGTTTACGGGGTTGATGCCTGTACTTCTTTTATTAGCACAATCATTTTACATAGCATGAATTTTCTCCATTTCTTTCCTAAGCTGTCTTGCTTGTCTCTTCTGCATGGAAAATCTCCCATAGTATCTTCTGTAGGTTTGGCTTTGTGTCCAAATAATCATAGAGCTGCCATATTTGATGAAACACTTTCAACTCTCCATTTATTATGAGGGATAGCTTTGCTGGTACAGTAGTCTAGGTTTAAAACCTTACTTCTTTAGGCATAGAAGTGCATTGTTTCAAGCCCTTATGGCCTTCATTGTTTCAAGAGAGAAGTGTGAGGTAAGTCTGTTTGGGTTGCCTTTATAGGTGATGAGTTTTTTCTTTCTTGCTGCCTCTAGCACTTTCTCTTTACTTTCTATATTTGGCATTTTAAGTAAGATACGTCTTGGCCAGTTACTTCTCTGGTCCAATCTACTTGGAGTCCTGTGGGTACCTGGTATCTGTACCTGCCTTTCTCATGCATGATAAGGAATCCTATGGGGAAAAAACCTGGGCTCCTAGGGGAAATTCCCACTACGAGAGAGCTAAACAGAGGCTTCAACCTCTGAAATATAGCCAAAAAGCAAGGTTGTCTCATTTAACATATATATATATTGAACTCACTTTCCTATGGAGAGTCTGTATTTTTCATAAGGCAGTAAGAGATCCAGGGTCAACTCAATTCCACCAACAAGACATTGGATGATGGCTGACATCCTGGTAGGAGACAATCCACCCTGGATTTCACACAGGGCCCAAATTAAAGTTTTGACAAAGTGATAAGACAAACAGGAGATCAATCACCACAGCAAGTCTGATAACCCTTGAAAGGTCAGTGGAGACAGAAAACAATGATACCCATCACAAGCTAGTGAAAAGATCCAGAGATACTTAAGATCGCAACAATAAACCAGACTTGGGGGAATTCTGCAATATGGTGGAATGCTAACAGCTTCAGTACAGGCAGAGCTGTAGTACAGAAAACTTTGAAGATACAAGTGAATTTTATCTCAGTATTAAACATAAATACAGACACGATTGCACAGAGGCAAGTTGAATCTCCAGGGAACTCTTGGGATGCTGCAGGAAGAAAGAAAAAAAAAAAACAAGAGAGTGTTTCCCCATTTCAGCTAATATTTTTCCCCAATTTTTTTGGGGGAAAGCAAAGCTTAGATTATGATAGCAGAAAGCTGATTGATTCTGAAACCGGAACCCAAGCACCAGCTGGCTTGTCAGACATTAACTGCCCACAGGACCTGGCAGCCCCACCCAGCACCTAGAGCTGAAGAGACAAAAGGTAAAGCAGGCACGTCAGGGCCATATCTACACAGGTTTTTACACATGTAACAAAAAGGAAGGAAGGAGGGGAGATGTGTGGTATGGTGGAGGGAAGGAGCTGAGTGAGGGATGGAAGGAGCAGGTCAATAGTGTGCTCTTAGCTGGCCCATGATTATCACCTGGAGGGAAGGATGGAACTGACTCCAGGTGGTCTGGGCAGGTGCAGCACCAACATAGTGTGGCTCCCCTATAGCTCCCTGACCGGCAGAGCTCCCAAGTGTTGCTCCACCCTTATCCAGAAGATCAAAACATATCCCAGTGTCTCCTCCTCGCTTCCATCATACCTCAGTTTTTTTGAGAGGATTTCTGTTTTGTTTTCGAATAAATTTTGTTTTATAAAATATGGTGCACCTGTACTTGGTGCATACACATTTATGATATTACCATACTTTTCTTGGGTCATTCACTTGATGAGTATGAAGTGACCTTCATTGTCCTTTTAAAACAATTTTGTTTTATAGTCTTTTTCATCAGATATTAAGCTAGCCACACCTGCTTGTTTTTTTATTTCCATCAGCTTGAAAAATTGTTTTCCATACTTTCACTCTCATTTACTTTCTGTCTCCAGATGTGACATGTGTTTCTTTAAGGTAATAGAATGAAAGGTCCATTTTTCTGGTCTACATGATCATCTGTCTGTTTTTACAGGAGAGTTAAGTTCATTTATATTCAGAGGTATACCTGTGAGGATTGCTTTAAGCACTGCCAGGTTTTAGGGTGCCATAGTCTGCCACACACCACTGGAATGAATCTTCAAACCAGGCACAATTTCAGAGAGGAAAGTAGTAATTTAAAATACAGATTGAGGGGAAGTTCCATAACAGCAAAAGAAGTTGGCCCTCTTTCACAGGTCCAAGCAGAGAGAGAAACCCATCACCAACACCATACACACAGAACAGCACAAAGGCAAGAGTGGCAAGGAGAGAATTTCTTCCCCTTTATATGGCCTTTGGGTGGATTTTTACACCCTTCCCCAGACTAAATGGCCTCCTGAGTCTCTGGAGTTTCCTTCCTTCATAGCTCACACAGGAAAGGATGTTTACTTTCAGATACTTTGAGCTTCTTTACATCCTGGCCCATGATGAGAGGCTGCCTTCTTATAAATATCCTGAGACCCATCCAAGATAATTACCAAGATTCAAGTTGAGAACAAAACCTAACCATCACAGAGGGTTTATGGGCTTTGATGCTTGACTTCTCATTACTAGCACAATAATTTAGACTCCCATGTTCACCCTCTAATATTAAACACCCGAGTTAGGTTGCTTGATTCTTTTATGTGGACTACCTCCTGTAGTGTCATCTGTATGTTTGGCTTTGTTTTCTTATAATTGAATAGATGATTTTTTTTTTAATATATATTTATTGTCCATAATGTGTTACATTATTTAGTGGGCAAACCATGCGTTGTTATCCCGAATTCCCCAATTCCCCCCCTCCCCATCCCTGATCAGTTGAATCAACACAGGATAGGCCATTGAGACAGGAACCAAGGATTTCTGACACAAGGACCTCTAAGCCCGCAACAATAAAGCAGCCTTATTACTCACCCACCACGACTCAGGGAACTAAGCGGAAGACGGATAGATGATGTTTTATAATGGAACAGTTTCAGTTCTCCATCTATTATGAGGGATAGTTTTTCTGGGTAAAGTAGTCTAGTTTGGAAGCCATAATAATGTAGGCCTCCAAGAGCATTGTTCATAGCCATTCAGGCCTTCATTGTTTCAAATGAGAAATCCGAGGTGTGTCCGATAAGTTGTTTTTTTTTTTTTTCCTTGCTGTCTTGAGAAATCTCTATTGGCTTTCTCTGTTTATCATTTTAATTAAAATAAGCCTGGGAGTCTTCCTTCTTTGTTCCTCCTTGTTTGGAATTCTGTGGGCCTCTTGTATCTGGACTGGACTTTCCCTTGTAATATTAGAAATGTTCTATAATTTTGTTGAATATATATTCTATGCCTTTGGCCTGGTTTTCTTCTCCCCCTGGGATCCACATGTTCCTTATTTATTGACTTTAGCATGTGCCACTGATCCCTCATTTTCTGTTCACATGGTTTTGTTATTTATTGAAGGTTATGGAATCCCTATTGCTTTCTTATGTCTTGTTTTCATTTTCTGATAAAAACTATCCTCCAGGTTATCAACTCTGGGACTGAGGGATTCAAAGGAGGCTTTTCAAGCCTGTTTGATTTTTGGCTTCTGTTATAGTTTTGGTCATGGTATCCATTTTTTCTAGGGAATTAGAATTTCCAATCTAGTTTTGGTTTTGTTAATGTTTCCTGGAAGTTGTTCTTAAATTTGTTTAAATCCTTATCGAAATTATCTGCTCATTCTTGAACTCCTCACAAAGTTGGTTTACCTTGAATTTGCTTCATGGCCTTCTGCAGTCACTCTGAGTTTTCTCCCTTCAGTTCATTCTGATGTCTATGCTTGTGTTGTTGAGTTTCATCTCATTTATGTCTTTTTTGACAGCTTTCATCTCAGCTAACATCCTGCTCAGGGTCTCTTTGCAATTGCCCCCTGAATTTATTTTATTCTCAATCTCAGATTTTAGTTATGCTGTGTCCCCTGGCCTCACCCATTTTGTCACAAAGAATGCTAGCTGGGGACTCTCAGCTTGATGTGTTGTGCTTTTTCTTATTTTTGTTTCTTCCCATTTTTGGTTAATGGTCTAATTTTCCTAATGAGGGATATTGGTACTTTATGGGTATTCAGTGAGTGTTTTCTATTGGATACTCATTGGGGTTTGGATAGCAATGTAGCCACAGATGTGAGTGTTGCAGGAAATTATGGGTGTTTTAGTGGTTCTGGGCTGTTATCTGTGTATGTAGACCCTGCTGTATCTTGTAGTAACAAGCTCAGGGGTGTTTCAAAACTGACCTACTTGGTCATCTTTCCCCTCCATTTCCCAGCTTGTTAACCCCCTGGAAGCTGCCTATCAGAGAATTATTGCTCTGTGGTGAAAATAGGAATGATATAGCCTGGTGGTGCTGGAAGACGGATTTGGAGATGTGGAGTGCATAGGACTTCCTTAGCTGTGCAAAAGTCTTATTTCTTTAGCAATCGATCTGTTTTTAATTTGAGCGGGGCTGGTGAAGAATAGTATTGGTGCAGATGTTGTTGAGGATTGAAGTGTGTCTTCTGGGTTGATGGCTCCCACTTGAGATTAATAAATTTATGAGAAAGGAGAGAGAGACCAGAGAGAGAAAGAGAGAGAGAGAGATGAGAGAGAGAGAGAGAGAGAGAGAGAGGAGAATGGGCATCCTTGGGCCTCAGTTCACTGCAGGTGAACTCAAGACAAATCCACCATCTTGGTTATTTGAATATAAATGGATACTGGGGAATCAAACCCCAGTCTTTAGTCATTATAGTCTAGCACCTTAATCCCTAAGACATCTCTTCTTGTTTTAAATTTTAAATTTTAATTTTGATTGGCTCTTCCAGTGAGCACAAACTTGGGTGAATTCTATTCCTTTGTACAGGTCCCACTAGAAGGCATGGGCTTACATTAGATGTGTGGGAGCAGCAATCAAGGAGCTCCCAGAAATGATGCTGCTCTAACAGCAGCCTGCATTGTCCACCTGTGGGGAATGTAGGTGTGAAGAAAGATATCAAGCTGCATGCTTGAAAGACTTTTGTGATCCCTACCACCGACTGCAAGAGGATAGAGCTCAAGATACACTTGGAGAGTCAGGGGGATTATCAAGCTCATGGAATTGCTTTTTCTCCAGATAGGAGAAACTTGGAAGGAATAGCAATCTTGTCAGATGGGCCCTGAAGTCCAAGGGTGGGTGAGAACATTTGTACTTCTTACAGCTGCCACAGTCCATTGGGATGTGTTTTTTTTTTTTTTTAACCTCATTACTGTGTTGGCTGGTGGCAGCGGCTAGGGTGGAAGTAGGATCATAATTCCAATTGTGCTTCCAGATCCTGTGCCTCATTCTTATTTTCTTTGTTTGTCCGCATTTTCTTTGCTTTTCCCTTCCCCACTCTTTTTCTCTTTCCCTATTTTCCCCCTTTGTCCCCTCACCAATTGAACAGTTCAAGCCACACATCGGTAAGAATTCATTTGTTTTATAACACCATTTCTTCAGTATTAGACTAGAATTAAGAACATACATACACATTTTAAACAGTATTTCTGAGTTTAAGCCTTATGCGAAAAAAAGCCCTTAATAACATTTGGTACAATGGTAATTGTTTCATACATAATTATGCAATCACCCCTTATCAGTGTATTTCTCTTTTCATCCTCTTTTAACCCTAACTCCAAATTCCTCACTTACCACAATGCACTCATCCACATTGCTTATGATTTTGACTTCCATAAAAACTCCATATTCATTTGTTGATCCAGCATTCAAGGTCATTGAAATTGGACCTACCTCGTGATGGCAAAAGGAGCAGGAACAAAGTCACATGGTAGTCCAGGGATGCAGCATCCTGTCAGAGAGGGGCAGAGAACTCATTGGAGACCATGTGAGGGGAGACAAAGTTTCACACTTTCCCTTGGAAAGCTTCCCTACAAGTGTCCAGCCAAAGCGCATTTATCTAACAGGGATGAATCATGAAAGGCAGAACAAATAGCCAGTCCAGGTCCCCTGCTGAGTGCTGGACCTGGGCTGCCAGAGAAACTCTTCCTTCTCTATGGCTTCCCAGTATATCTCCATTGTGGTATATGAGCATGGAATTACTTGATTGCACAGTGTACTTCTGAAAATGGTGTTCTCTATGGTTTTCTTACAGAATCATCACTGAACTCACCAGGACACTCAGGAGAAGAATACAGTACCCTAAAATATTAGGTATTAATCACACTGATGAGCCCAGGTTTACAATGATGATTGAGTTATCTCACTCAAGTTAGTTTTTGGAAACATTGTTCTGCAGGCTTAAACTGAGGGCCACCGAAACTTCTACATATTCAACAAAATGGTTTATACCAACTCATGTTCATGTTCTTTTACTCCTCCCCTTATCTCTTGGTCCTTTCTGCCATTCTTTGAGAAATACCCGTGCTTTGTAGGTGCCATTTCTTTTTTAATATTTTATTTATTTATTTGAGAGAGAGAGAGAGAGAGAGAGAGAGAGAGAGAGAGGCAGACAGAGAAAGACAGAGAGAATGGGCACAACAGGGTATCCAGCCACTGCAAATGAACTCAAGACACATGCGCCCTCTTAGGCATCTGGCTTTACATGGGCACTGGGGAATTGAACTCAGGTCCTTCTGCATTACAGGAAAATGCCTTAACCACTAAGCCATCTCTTCAGCCCCGTGCCATTTCTTTATGAAACCTCTACTCATTTTTACTATTTCTTAGTTCTTCTTTCCCCTCTGTGCTACTAGGGGACTCAAGTCTGTTTTCTGTCTGCAACTCAATGCTTTTTTGTTGTTCAAGAGATCAAATCACAGGATTGTAAGGTGTATCAGTGGGTAACAACACTTGCTGTGCAACATGAGGGCTTAAGAAGACCAGAGATTGATCCCTATCATCCTTGTAAAATGTCTTCATGACCACACATGCTATAACCCTATAAGTGTCCTAAATGTGTCCCCATTGATCAGAGAGCCATGATCTCTAAGTGAATGGTGTGGTTTCCTGGGTTGATGGAAGCACCTCCCCAGGAAGATGTTCTGTAGGGAGTAAGAGGGGGACGGTCATTGTTTGATCAAGGTGTCCCCCACAAGCAAATGAATGTGTTCTCAATGATCGATCCACAGATGATGGCAGTTTGGGAATTACAACCTTGCTAGAGCTGTGTTGTTGGGGGTGGGCTTTTGGGGTTATAAACCAGCTTCCCCTTGCCAGTATTTGGCATACCTTACTGCTACTATTTCCAGTGCTGTGGCAGAGATGATGTCCACCCCTCTGCTAATGCCATCATCTTCATCATCATCATCATCATCATCATCATCATCATCATCATCATCATCATCATATCCATCCTGCCAGGATGGAGTCTCCCCTCGAGTCCGTAAGCCTAATAAACCCATTCCTCCACAAGCCGTTCTGTTTGGGTTCTTTCTGCACAGCAACTAGAAAGCTGACCATAACAGGGAAGTTACCCCTATGTCTTTCCCAGGCAATTCTCCAGGAATTGGGGATACAACGAGGAGCAGGGCCCATGTTTGGGGCTTGCAGAAAAGCTGAAGAGCAGACATGCTGTAGGAGTGGGTGTTCATGAACTGTGAATTCCTTTTATCTGTAGTGAGAGGACACTGGAGCACTTGCAAAGTCCACTCAGTCCTAGTCATTACCCTTTGGAATTGCCTCCACAGTCATCTTATTTATTTTTCTGTGAGAAAGGTAAGCATTCGGCTGGAAGGTTAGATTTGTGTGCTGTGAGGAAAAGTAGTTTTGTTTGTCTGTTAATATCAGATTTAAAGTTACTGGGTTTGTTTTATGCACTTCCATGATATTTAGGGTGTTGTACACTTTTTCACATATTTATTGATAATTTGTGTTTCTTCTCTTGAGAAGTATGCATTCATTTATTTAGCTTACATATTTGGTTGGGTAATGTTTTTTGCTTTTCAAATCTGCAGTGTTACATATATCCTGTTTGAGATTCTCCAGTGGATGTATAGATGAAAAAGATTTACCCCCATTCTGTGAGCTATTTCTTCTCTTCGGTGGTTGTTTCCTTTGCTGGGCAGAATCTTCTCTTTTATGTCATCCATCTGTCAGTTCTTGGGATTAGATTACTTCCAGTGCTTTTAGAGTCCTGTTTACAAATCCTTTCCATGCCTGTTTTGATCTAAGATAACATGAAATTCTTTGATGCTCTTTGATTTTTTTGTATACAAAGAGAGATGGATGGATCTAGTATCATTTCTATTTGTGGAAATCCAGTATTTATCATACCACATGTTACTGTCTGTCTTTTTAACACGTCATAAACTTTTTACACCGTGGTAAAAAAATGATGTGTTTGTTGCTGTGTGGGTCTTTTTTTTTATTATCCCTAGGTCATCTATTTTAGTCCTTTGGTTGGTGTGCCTTTTTTTTTTCCACCAGTGCCATGATAATTTCATTTTTACTATGTCTTTTTGATATAATTTGAGTGTTTGTTGCTTTGGCTGCATGTGTTTATTTCAGTCTGGATCTTAGGAAACTTCTAGCATTGCCCTTTCTGCAAAGACTGGCTTTGACTATTTGGGATTTTTCACACTTCTCTGCATTTTAGGAATGTTTTTAGTTCTGCCAAGAAAACAATTGGAACATTAATGGGAATTGCAACATGATCACTTTGGGTAATAGCACAAATTTAATGTTAACTTTAATATTAACTGTGCTAATCAATATGCTTAGTATGTCTTTCTACCTTGTGGTGCCTTCAAACTCTTTCTTTGGGGTCTTTTTTTTTCCTTCAGTGTCTTAAAGTGTACATTGTAGAAGTTGTTCACTGATTAGGATGGGTTTATTCATAGGTATTTTTGTGCTATTATCAGTGGGAATTCTTTTAGCTTATTTCTGTCTAGCCAAGTTCATTGTTTGTATGTAGTAAGGCAGCTGATTTTGTAATCTGGTTGTCTATCTTACATTGCTGAAAGTATTTTTTTTTTTAGTAATCAGATATAACAGTGTTCCTTTTTATAAAAAATATTTCATTTATCTATTCACAAAAATGGAGAGAGAAAGAGAGAGAGAGTGAGTAGAGGCAGAGAGAGAAAATGTGGTTGTGCTAAGGGCTCTAACCACCACAAATGAACTCCAGATTCATGAGCCACTCTGTGCATATGGATTTATTTGGGTACTGGGGGATCGAAACTGGGTCACTAGGTATTGAAGGCAAGTACCTCAACTTCAGCCTTCTCTCCAGCCCAGGTCTCAGAGTTTTCTAGTGGAATTTCTTTCCAATGTATAAATCATGTTGTCTGCAAATAGTAACACATTGACTTTTTCTTTTCTCTTTGTGTGCCTTTTTTTCCCTTGACTTACTGCTCAGCTGAAATTCAGAGCTCTGTATTACTTAACAAAGTTATGTTACTTCTTGAACTTCTAGGAAAAACACTCCTAACAAGTTATGTCTACCCAAGAAAGAGATGTAAGAATTAGAAAACATGCATAGTCCCACACATTTTTGTGTTGGGTATTCACCTTTACTTACTTGCCCTTTTTGGGGGGGAGGAGTATACGTGTTTAGTATGTGTGGTGCCTGTATGGTTTTTTGAGGTGTGCATATATCTCTCTGTGTGTGAACAATACCAGAGAAGATCTTAGGTGTGCTCCTTTATCATTCTTCCACCTTATTCCTGGGAGTTATTGTACACAGAGCTCCCCATTTTTCTGATTAGACTAGATGACCAGAGAGTCCCATAAATCCTACTGTTTTTGCCTCATTCATCCCTTGGATTCTAGACCCTTGTCTTCATGGGAGCTGGGTATTGAACTCAGGTCCTCCTGCTAGTGCAGCAAGCTCTCCTCCACACCAAGCCATCTCCTAGCACCAGGTTAATCCTTCATTTCCTGGTCAGTGCTCCAATTGTCTTACATAGAGAGGACGGAACACATGGAAGCCTGGATTGTCTTGCCCTGAGAGAGTCCCTAGAGGCTTGACTTAAACTGGGTACAGAACAGCCAATTCCTCCATGCCATTTTTGGACAGAAAGGGAAACATAGTCTTGTCCTTAGAGTGTTACACATGCTACCATCTAGGAGCTGGTTACCATTCTAGATATAGCAGGATCTCTTGGTGTTCTTTGATGACACTGTGTGATTTCTTTAGCGATAGGGTCCTACCTTCGGCCTGGGGTAGTTTCTTAAGAACTTTAACAGAAGTCTGCCACTTTTCTTGGACCTCCTGGGTCTCTATGATCAACAGCTCCACGTGGGAAAGAATCAATGACTGGGACAGGGAGATGCAAGCCTGAGCAATTGTTCTTGAGGTTGGGCTTCCTCCCAATCTGTTCATGGCCCTTGGTACCTGGTGGTGCCCTGAGCATCCTCAGGAGCTTCCTGTATGAAAACAAGGGTTTTAGGTTTTCAATTCATTATTAGTTTAGTTTACTGTATGATGTCCCCATCCCATCCACCCCCAATTTTATCCATCCCTTTTACAGTCTCTCTGTTCACTGACAGGCTTTCTTAATGTTTTGGTTGAACATGGTTAGGAACCACTAATTATGCATACTATACAGTGTTTGGCTCTCTGTTCATATGTGTGATCACTTAGAATGATCTGCTCCAAGTTCACGTATTTTTCTTTAGATATCATTATTTCTATTTTCCTTTCACCTGCACAGAATTGCAAAGTATATATGTAGCACAACTTTTTTTTTTTTTTGGTTTGAAGTTGAAGTGAAATGGTGAGTGTGGGCACCCATGTCTTTTTTCTAAATTAAGTGTGAACTCCTTGAGCCTTTCCACATGGAGTATAATTTGGGCTCTAGGACTTTTATATGGCCTTAATTATGTTGAAGTATAGGACCTCCATTCTAAGTGTTTCAAGTGTTTTGACCATAAAGTAATGTTGTATTTTGTTAAAGGCTTTCTCTGCATCAATTGAGATGACTGTGTGTTTTTTGTGAATAAGTTTATTACTGTGGTGGATTATGTTGTTTGATTTTTGTATGGTGTATCAACCCTGCATCCCTGGGATGAAACCTACCTGGTTGTGGTGGATAATACTTTTAATATGTTGTAGCATTTAGTTACAAGGATTTTATTCATAATTTTTGTTTCTTAGTTAATCTCTGACATAGGTCTATAGTTTTGCTTTCTGGATTTATCTTTGTCAGGTTTTGGTATTAGAGCCATGTAAGCTTCATAGGAGTTTGGAAGTATTTCCCATTTTCTGGTTACTTGAAAAAGCTTTATAAATAGTGGTATGAGTTATGTGATGAAAGTTTGGTAGAATTTAAGAGATTAATCTGCTCTGGGTTTAGTTTTGGTAGGTGGTAGGTGTCCAAGGATTCATCCATTTCTTCCAGATTCTCCAATTTTGTGGAATAGAGGTTTTGGAAGTATGTCCTGATGATTTTTTGACTTTCATTGGTGTCTGTTGTGATCTTTCCCATTTCATTTCTGATTTTGTTAATTTGGGACTTTTCTTTTTTTCTGTTTGGTTAGATTGGCGATGGGCATGTCTATATTGTTTACTTTTTTAAAGAAAGAGATCTTTGTTTCATCAATTTTTAAATCATTTTCTTAGTTTCCAATTCATTGATCTCTGCTCTAATCTTAATTATTTCTTTTTGTTTGAGCACCTAGAGTTGAATTGTTCTAATTTTTTCCAATGCCTTTAGCTGTTCAGTTAGGTTATTAACATGGATCTTTTTTTTTGAAAAGCTTTAAGTGGTATAAATTTTCCCCTTAGGACTGCCTTCATTGTATCCCATGGGTTCTGGTATGATGTATTTTCATTATCATTTAGTTCAAAACCTTTTTCAATTTCCAATTTAATTTCATGAGTTGCCCATTCATTTTTTAGCAGCATATTTTTCAATCTCCAATAGTGGGTGAAATTTCAGTTTGTTTTCTCACTGTTTATTTCCATCTTCAATGCAGTGTGTTCTGATGTGATGCAGAGTGCTACCTCAATCTTCTTGAATTTGTTGAGGCATGTTTTACATCCTAATATATGATCAATTTTGGAGAAGATTCCATGAGCTGCTGAGAAGATTGTATATTTTGTAGCATTGGGATGGAATGTTCTGCATATGTCTGTTAGGTCCAGTTTATCTATGGTGTTATTGAGTTCTGTGATTTCCCTGTTGACCTTGTGTTTGGATGATGCGTCTAAAGATGATAGTGGTATATTAAAGTCTTCATGTATGATGGACTTGCACTTATTTGTGTTTTGTTTTCTATTAGTTGCTTTTATTTATGAACTATGGTGCACGAGATTTTGGTGCATACATGTTTATGATGGTGATATTCTCATGTTGAATTTCTTCTGTGTCAAAGAGAGGCGTCCTTGATTTTCCTTTTGAATTGATTTTGGTTTGAATTCTACTTTGTCAGATTTTAGTGGAGCAACTCCTGCTTGTTTTTATTTCCATTAAGTTGGAAGATAATTTTCAATCCTTTCACTGTGAGGAGGTTCTTGTCTTTAGAGGTGAGGTGGGTTTCTTGGAGGAACCAGATGGAAGGAACCCCTTTTCTGATCCATCCGGCTATCCTGTGCCTTTGTGTAGGAGAGTTAAAACCATTAATATTCAAAGTTATAACTGTGAGTTGTGACTCAATCCTTGCCATAATGTAGGGTCAATGGGATTTGATGCCTATCATTATTTTGTCTCCTGTAGGCTTGATTATTGTGTCCAACTTCCGTATGGCTCTCAGGGTTGGTTTCTTTTCTCTACTGTGCAGAATATTTCTTGGAGAATTATCTGTAGGTTTGGTTTATTGTCCATATAATTGTAGAGCTGGCTTTTATTCTGAAATATTTTCCTTTCTTCATATATTATAAGAGATACTTTTTCAAGGTACAACAGTTTGGGTTGAAAGCCAAACTGATTTAGGCTTAGAAGTATGCTTTCCCTGGCCTTCTCACTTTCATGGTTTCCATGGAGAAGTCTGGTGTAACTCTGATGGATATGCCGTTATATGATATTTCTTGTTTGCTCTTCCTGCTTTTAGATCCCTCTCCTTGGTTTCAGTGTTTAGTGTTTTAACTACAATGTCTTTGGAAAGTTTCCTCATTGGTACTGCCAAAATTTTCACTTAGATCAGTTTGGTGTCTCCTCAGTGTCTACCGCCATCTAGAGGTAGTTCTCAGGATAGCAATGCAAGTAGCACTATTTAATCCATCACTTCCTCTGTAATTTCACCTGGTCTTTGAGTGGCTTCTAATAATTTGGACCTAAAAGGAAAAAGAATATCATGGGTGTGGGACAATTCAAAGAATAAGCTGCTTACTTCATGACACCTGGGATGCAGAAAAGCAGCAAAAGGAAGGGGCTGGAGAACAAGTTATTCCCTTTAAACTACACCCCTCAGGGACATACCTTCTATAAATACACCTGACTTCCTACTCACCCCCATGAATACAGTCAATTAAGAATCCATCACTGATGAAACCAGAGCCCTCATGGTCCAATCATTGTTACCCAAAGAACCACCTCTGAATATTGTTGCATTGATTATTCAGACTTTTACCCATGAGTCTTTAGAGACAGAAGCATTTTCAAATTTTAACATATTAATATTAACCATTCATCTGCTAAGTAAGGATTTATCAAGTATAATCTTGATGTTTTGAGTATCCAGATGAGAATCTCTTTTGCTAGCATGGGGAAATTTTCCTCAATATCTGTGTTGAATATTTTCTCTATGCCTTTGGCCTGGATTTCTTCCTCCTCTGATTACCCCATGTTCTGGAACTTTGGTTGTGTATGGTGTTCTATATATAGTTCCCTCATATTTTGTTCCCATGCTTTTTAAAAAAACTTTTCCACGGGTTTGTTATCCCGATTTCTTTCTTCTGCTTTTTCTTTCATATCTCAGATTCTGTCTTCCAGGTTATTAACTCTTGTAGTGAGGGATTCTAGAGCGGCTTTAAATATCTCCATTGATTTTGGTTTTCCAATAGAGAATTTTGCATGGTCTCCATTTCTTTGTTGAATTGTATTTCCATTTCAAAAGTTATCTTACTCAAAGCTTCCTGGTAATCATCCTTGTATTTGATTATGTCTTCAGCTAGTTCAGTAAGCTGATTCTTGAGTTCCTCTGATTGCCGGTTTGCCTTAAGATGATTTACTGTTCTAGCAAAGTCCATCTGTCTTTCTCCATTGATTTAGGCCTTGTGGCCAAGCTTGTGAGCTGATTCTGCACATTTCCAGTTACATTATCAATTTGTGCTCCCATATCTATTAATAATCTGGATAAAGACTCCATGCACAGATGTACTGAATATGTTGCCATCTCTTCCTGGGATTGCATCTGTGCTCTTTCTTTAATATTTTAAATGTGTCCTTCCAAAGTAGGGCTAAGCAAACTTTCTGTGGGGCTCTGCTGGTGTTTTCTTTTGTGTTATGATCTGTCCATGTTCAGATAAGAAATTGTTTTTTCTGGGCCATCAGCAGCGGATGAGATTTCCTAAGCGACTTTGTGGATGACTGGTGAGGTTTGGCACCTGCTTGGTTCCTCTGATAACAGGCTGTGTTTGGGTGTTCAAACCATCAGCATCAGTATCAGTCTGGTGTCTTTAACTTGTTTGGAACCAGGGGCCGAGGGTAGGGTCATGGGGTTCACAGACTGGGGGGGGGAGCCAAGACAAAGTTCCCTCACCAGACCTTGACTAGTGTTAGGGAGTCAGAGTGCAGAATGGCAGGTGGGAGGTCAGGGCACAGGTCCCCCACCATGAATGCCCTAGGGTCAAGGGGTTAATGGGCAGAGCCACCATTACACAGGCTGGTCAGGAGCAAAGTAGTGGGCGTGCTTACCTGGCCTTGAACCCAGGGTCAGTAGATGGGCTGGTGGGGCCCATGAGCTGGTGGGGAGCCATAGCACAGCTCCCACACCTGGCTTTGCCTATTGTCAGGGGTCTCCAATAATTTCTTTTTTTTTATTGTTCGTAATGAGTTACATTATTGAATGGGCATAAAATGAGTTGTTATCCCCAGTTCTCCAATATCCCTCTTCCCCATCCCTAATCAGCTGGATATCCTCCTCCGTGGGCAGTCTGGATCAGTCCTTTGGACTGGGGACCATGGATAGCCTGAGAGTCATCCCAGTTCCGGGAAGTCCTAGGGTGTTGTTACTGAGGGGGGCCATGACTTTGGGTATTTTTTAGTTATTTCTTGTAATAATATGTATGATATATATTTATATATATAATTACAATCTGTATTAGTAACTTTTCATTTAATGATGACAAGAAGCCTGGCAGATATAATTTAAGAGAGTTTTATTTTCATTCATGGTGTGATGGTTGGAAGGCATGGCAGTTGGCTCACTTAGTGTCAGGACCTTGTGATTTGTTATATCTTGATGAAACAGGAAGCAGAGAGAATCCCAGAAGTGGGTCCAGAACTTAATTCTCAATGTTGCCCAAGACCCTATGGCTGCCAACAATGCTTTGTACCCCAATGATTTCCAAACCTTTCAAAATAGTGCCATCAGCTTGCGTAAAAAATATTTAAATCCATGAAAATTGGTTGGGTATTTAGACCCATAGAATAACATTACTTAATTTTACCTGTTTCAATTTTTCTCTTTAAATGTATGGTTACTAAAAAAATATTAAATTTCCTTTAGTTTGATATATATTTAAATTTGATAATTCTACTGTAGGCAATTAAGAATTCTTGATGTACTAGATGTCAAAGGAACTTTGGAAGATACCATTGTGAAACAAATATGAGCAGATAATCTGCCTAAATTTCAATTTTGAAATGCTTTCTGGTGAAAATCCTATAGAAGCCCAAGAGGGTCTTTTTGGGAGTGTGCATTTGTGTGTGTATGTTTATGCATGTGTTTCTGTGTGCTAGTATTCTCATCCCACATAGAATGCAATCAGTATATTAGTTAAAAATACTTGATTCAATTGTATAAAGACTAGTACCCAAAGCAAGTAGTGGCAAGGCGTATACTTGATAAATCTTTACTGAGCAGATGAATTCTTTTTTAAAATATTTTATTTATTCATTTTCAAGCAGAGAGATACAGAGAGAGAGAGAGAGAGAGAGAGAGAGAGAGAGAGAGAGAGAGAGAGAGAGAGAGAGAGAGAGCTGGTCCACCACCTTGTGGGTCTGGCTTATGTGGGTCCTGGGGAATTGAACCTGGGGCCTTAGGCACTGGAGGTGAGTGCCTTAACAGCCGAGCCATCTATCCAGCCCAAGCAGATGAATTCTTAATGTTAATATGTTATAATTTGTAAATGCTTGTGTCTCTAAAGATGCATGTGTAAATATCTGGATTATCAGTACAACAATGTTCTGAGGGTGGTTCTTTGGGTAGCAGTAACTGGACCAGGAGGAGGGCTCTGCTTTCATCATTGATGGATTCATAATTTGACCATATTCATGGGGTTGAATAGAAAGTCAGGTGTATTTATGGAAGGTAGGTCACTGATGGGTGTGGTTTTGAAAGGAATAACTTTTTCTCCAACCCCTTCCATTTGCTGCTGCTCTTTGTCCTGGGAACATGAAGTAATCAGATTCCTCTTCATATTTTTCTACACCCATCCTATTCTGTTTCATTTTAGGTCCAAATTAATAGATGCCACTCAAGGACCAGGTGACATTACAGAGGAAGTGAAGAACTAAATTAGAGGGCTACTTTCTCTGCTCTCCTCCGAACCACCTCAAGATGGCGGTAGAAACCTAGGAGACTCCAAATTCATCAAAGTAGAAAATCAGTGACTGCTGAGTGAGAGCTCATCACTAAAGGGGACATAAAACATGCCCTCCTAGGGTCACCAAACATTTTGTAAGAGGGAACAGAAAGGTTCTAAGAGCCACAGGGTGGAAAGGAATATTCCGAGGCATTGTTGATTGCTGGTATGGTGGTGTTGAGGACTATGGGTTGCAGCAGTCTGTTATTGGAACCAGTGGGGGCAGATGACTGAGTATTTTCCCCACCATGGCTCTTATATTCTTTCCATTCCCTCTTCTGCTAAATTCTAGGGAGACTTTTGACTTGTATATAAGAGTAACGTGGGAATGAGTGAGACTTTAGAGAGTCTCAAAAATGTTCTAAATGTACTTCTCTTACCTGAACATGAGTCTAGGGTTGGAATGTTATGCGTTGGTTATGAGAGCTCATCCTGAAAAGCTCATGTGTAGAAGATTTGGATTTAGTAGGTCAGAGGTAGGGCCTTGAAAGTCATTGGATCATAGGCTCATAGGGTATTCACTTCTTCTGTGTTTAGTACTTTCTTCATAATTGGAAGGGGTGGAAACCAAATGGAAAGGCCTCAAAAGAGGAAGTAGGTCGTTGGGAGAGGTTGTGTGGCAAGGTATAACTTTCCTCAGCCCCTTCATGTCACTCAATCTTTAGCTCTGTTCACCACAGTCACCTACTACTGTGATAGTCTACCTCTTTGGATGCAGCTTTAGGAATGTAAGGTACCAGGTTTATCGTTCGAATAAATATACTCAGCATCTGAGAACTCTTGGCTGACTAGTGCTTGTTGCCTGATTTTCATCAGCCAAAAAATTATGAAGTTTTTATTTAAAGGGATATAAACAGTGACTGAGTTTATTTCAATGGGAGAAGCAATGATTGTGGTAAAATCTGAGAAAAGAGAGTTTCTGGATGATTGCCTAATATCAGATCTAAAACATTTCTAACGTTTTTTTTTCCTTTGAAAACACAGCAGATACTATTTGTAATTTTCGTTTGTTGTTGCAGTTAGTCCTTTTTTGTTATTTCTGGAACTTTCTCCGTCTCTGTTTGTACTTCTATGAAAAGCCTCAACTAACCTTGAAGGAAGTGGGCATAGGTATTAGAGGGAGTAAAGTAGCAGGTTGCAGGGGTCTAGAACATTCCCAGAAGAGGGCAGAGATGGGAATTGAATGTAAATGGTTGCCAGTGATAAAAGTCCCCCCTTTGAGACATCTCAGTTACTGCATTCTAAACTTCCTCTTCTCCTGCCACCAACTGATGTCTTGGCTCTACATTACTATTTTGTAGGTTCATGGTCAGGTGAATGTTCAGTTAGGAGCACAATTCTAGCAGAGCTCTTTAAACACTGTCAGTCTTATTTATCCTTGTTCATGTGTATTCTATTACTTTTCTGTTTTCATTTTATCCTTGATCCCTCCTCTTGTTCCCTATTGAATTGAAAAGTATTGTTCATTTAATAAAAGCTGTTTTTAATAACATAATTTATGCAATGTCAGAATGAAATTCATAATATGTTTCTAAGAGTGTTTCTCAGATTCAAGACTAATGTATACTAAATCACTGAGGGTGTGAAGGTCAAACATTTCTTATAAAATCAGTGATAGTTGTCAACTTTCTTCACTGTATTTTCTGCTCATTCTCTAGCAACTGTAATGCCTAATTCTTACCTTACAATGACACATATTTCCCACCTTGTTTGAGGCTGTGAATATTAACAATAATTCCTTCCTCTTTGCTAATAGATATGGTGACAACTTCTGTGAAGTTACATTTTCCCTGTGATGGCAAAAGAAGCAGAGACTCAAGGTCTCATAGAAGTTCAAGATTGAGGTGGCCCAATAGAGAGAGGCAAATAATGTGGTGGGGAGAGTGTACACGAGGGGGAACCCAGAGGAATTAACACTGGCATTTAGGATAATCCTTCCATTTGACCCAATGTCTCTAAAGGATCCATTGTCTCTAGCCATAGTATTTGCATCTCACAGAAAGGTAAGTGGACACCATGTTAAAAGGCCATAATGCTAGTCAGCCAATGAAGGCAGTTCATTTTACTGGAGAAGCTACTTGTCTTTCATCATGGATTCACTATCAAATCTCCATGGTGCTCTTTGGGCCATGAAATTATTTGGTCCCTATTAATCTCATGGTGCTCCTCCAATTTCATTTTTTTGTTTTATTTTTTGAGATTGGGTCTTATGTTAGGCCAGACTGGTCATGAGTTATTATAAATTCTCAGCAGCTTCTTTTTTATTTTTTATTTTATTTCATTTATTGTCCATAATGAGTTACATTGTTTAGTGGGCCAAAAATGAGTTGTTATCCCCAATTCCTCATTGCCCCCCGTTCCCATCCCCAGTCAGCTGGATATCCTCCTCCATGGGCCATCTGGATCAGTCTTTGTTGTAGGGGACCATGGATAGCCTAGTATTCAGCCGGGTTCTCCTGATCCAAGTGTGTTGTTACTGAGGGTTGCCATGCCTGTGATATTCTCCTCCACCCTTTTATGCAATAAAACAAGTTTTATATCTTTACTAATTTTTGAATAAGGTTTCACTGTGTCACCTAGGTTAGTTTCTCACACTTGTTATCATCCTACCTTTACCACTCCTTTGGGGTTTAGAGCTATGTGCCAGCATGCCCACCACATATCTTCTTTATCTCTTTTCCCACAGGTAATTATTTATTGATTCAAGGGAGATTTTTTTACATCACCATTTCATATTTGGTTTCTGCTGTAATTTTTTTTATAGTCTCTAATTCTTTGGTGAGATCCAATTTCCAGTCTATTTTTGTTTTTGCTTGGGATTCCTGAAAATCATATTTAAGTTTTCTTAAGTCCTCATCAAATTTAATCAATTGATGGTCTAGCTCCTCCCTTAGTTGATTCATCTTCAATTCACTTAATGTGTTTCTGAATTCATTCATATTTCTCTCCATTAAATTCAGTCTGGAGTCTATGCTTGAGTTGGTAAGTTTCATCTCATTCATGTCCTTTCTCAGAATTTCCTTATCAGCCATTAAGTGCTTCATGTTTTCATTGCAGTTGTGGTCAGGAGTCATATTATTCTCTCTTTGGGATTATATATTTGCTGTTTCTACTTCCTTGCCACTTTCCTGTTCCATAATGGGACTCGGGGTCCTGAGTTGGGGAGTTCCGTCTTTGATTTCTGTGGGTTTTTTTTTGTTGATTTCTGCCCATGTCCAGGTAGGAGAGTGGGACTCAGGCAACCTGGGGAGTGCTGTTCAGCCTGCTTTGGTGTGTCCTCCCTCCAGTGGCACACGGTCCCTGGTGCCTGCCAAAGTCACCTGTACCCTCCCGGCAGCGGTGCTTGGTCACTGCCTGAACTGGCCTCTGCCCTCCCAGCAGTGGCAGCTTTTCCCAGGTATCTGCCAGAGGAATGCCCTTGCCCGCATCTTTGGTCCCGAGTGGGCTTCCAGAAGCGAGCTAGGTCAGTTTGCCCTAGAAGCGCATATGCCTGTGTGTGTCTGTGTATGTGTGTGTGGGTGTTTGTTGAGAGAAGTGCCTCAAGTATCTGGCGCTGGAGGGAGGGGGCCCCAGGGAGGGATAGGTGCTCAGCTGATAAGGGCTCAGGAAGCCCCTGTGAGGAGACAATGGAGATTGTGGCAGCTTGGGGTGGGGGAAAGTTGGCTCTCTGTTCCACTGCGGAGCAGAATGCCGCTGGATAACCCTGTCCGAGCTGGTGCATGAGTTGGGGAGAGGGTAGTCTTGGGTTCAGGGCCAGCTAGGGTCCCGGGTTTGGATTCTAGCTAGAGAATCAAACCTTTATGGAGAGAGTCCTGGTGAGGCTGCTACTCATCCGCCTTCATGCTCCGCCCCCTCTCAGCAGTTTCTTTATATGCAATAGTAGAAGTAGCAGAAGGTTATGATGCTGTAAAAGTCTGATGGATCCAACACAAGGACTAACCAAGATTCACTAAGGTGGTCAATTAGCTGCTATTCATTTCACCATTTCTCATGTTAAAAAGAGGGGCACCACATGTTCTACTTAAAAAACCAACAGGTTGATTCCCAATTCACATACATTTGGTAAGTTCGCACATATCACATGTCCTCTTTGTTTCTCCTTTAAGAAATGCCCAATACTGGCAGATGCAATTTCCTCTGCTGGATTCTTTCTCCACATATTAATTGCTGCCTAACTATGCATCTTTGAGAATTATTGACTGTTGTGCAATTCATTTCAGTCTTAAGTGTATGCTAGAATTGTTGAGTTTGATTTCATTTAAATCTTTTTTGACAGCTTCTACTTCAGCCAACATCTGGGTCATGATCTTGTTGCAGTTATGACCAGGAGTTATTTCATTCTCATTTGGGGGTTGTGGTTTTGTTTCCCCTGTGATCACATTTGTCTCTTCCATTGTGGGACTATGTGTCCTCAGTTATGGAGTCTCAGCCTGTATTTCTGTGTTTTTTTTTTTTAACATTGGTTTCTGGCCATTTCTTGAAAATAGTCTAGGTTCCTTGAGTGGGCCACTTCAAGATTTCAATGGGTATGCGGGGCTCGTTCTGTCCTATGTGCTATTTGTGTTTGGGTTAATGTTGTAACCACAGACACATTAGTTGCAGAGGTTTTGGGTAATGCCAGCTCTTCTGATTTATTATATGGTATACATATAGTATGCTTGTTCTGTCCTATGTGCTATTTGTGTTTGGGTTAGTGTTGTAACCACAGATGCATTAGTTGCAGAGGTTTTGGATAATGCCAGCTCTTCTGGCTTATTATATGGTATACATATATTTTTGGGTTATGAGATCTTCTCTGGGTGAAGAAACCATTGTGTGTTTTTACTGGGGTTCTGGGGTATTCAGATCAGGTCTACTTTCTACTCTCCCCCTCCTTATTCCATTGGGGTGGGTTTTGAGATCTCCCATTTACCCCTCTGGCAAGTACCTATGAGGGAGCTTTTGCTCTCAAGTTTGAATAGCAGTGAGGCCCTTTCGGGGTGCTGTTTGGTGTGTTTTGTCTGGAACAGCGTTACATCACTAGGTTTAAGCTCAACCAGTATCTCTCCTGTCTGAGGCATTCTGTCCCCAGTCAGGCTCTCTCATTCACAGTCTAGAACATTCTGCTCCTGAATGCTTAGGCTGTGAGCTTCTGCATTGGCCTCTACCAACCAGGGGAACTGAAGGTGCTGTTCCCTTTTGTGTTCCTGGGGTTCCAGGCCTTGATATACCCATTGTTCTTTTCAGTCTAAACAAGTTCTGAACTCCCTGAACTTGAATGCTCCTGCTGTGTGGAATTTTGAAGACCTCCTCCCCACCAGAGAAAATGCAGATGAGGTTCCTGTTTGTGTCCCTGAAACTCCCAGCTCAGACAGGTCAGTGCTACTCTCCAGCCTGAACCTCACCAGACAGGATTCCACCCTACCCCTTTAGGTGGCAGGATTAGAGACCACAGGGTGCACCTTCCCCCACACAATATTGACTAGCTTCTTCCCTCTCACATGAGCAGTACATTTCCCTGGCTTTCTTAGGAATGTACAGAACAGGTTGGAGGTAGCTGAGTCACACCTGTTTTCTCTTCTTATCTCTGTGGATCAGTGGTTTGGGCAGTGGCCTTTGCTGTCTAGCACTGAGTCTATCTGTAGCCAGAACTGTCTGTGGTGAGACTTCCTGATCTAGGCCAGGGTACAGATGCTACTGCAGTTGGTGGGAAGCCTGTAGGATGAGGAGGGCTGTGGGAGTACTGAGATCTGTGGGAGGATGAAGGCAGGAGCAGAGGGTTCTGTTCCAGCTGGTGGGAAGCCTGTGATAAAAGTTCTGAGGCTGTTGAGAGGATATCCAGAGAACCAGGGTGATGAATAGAGGAGAGAACCACAAGCCTGGGGGCATATGTGAGAGGAGAGCTTCCAGGTCCTGGAGCTTGTGGGAGATTAGAGCCTGCCAGATCTGCTAAGAGTAGTCTGTCATGGCAGAAGTTTGGATGGCTGGGTGGTGAGCCATGTGAGAGAGAAACCCAGAGTCCATTAAAACCTTTCGAATGTGTCTGAAAGGTTGAAAGAGTGGGTAATAGTGTGGAGAACAGAGGGAAAGTGAAGCACAAAGGCCTTCAAATCACTGGTATGGGACTGATGATGTGCATGGTCTGGGTGGGGGACATAGTTCGAAAGAGGCAGAGGCCAGTGGTGGCTGGGTGGGGGTGGAGGAGGGAATGAGGAGAGTGGGGAGCTGTGAAGACCCAGAGAAGACTGGCTGCATTTATGGTAGTGTGGCTATGTGGGTGTGGAAGAGGGAATGACAAGCACTTGAAACTTTGGTTGGGTAGAGTTTCAGTAGGGAAAGAGGAGGGCACATAGCTGCTGTGTCACCAGTGATGCCTGGTTGCACATATATACAGAAAGATAAAAAAATAACAATTTATGTCATAATATGTTTTAACTACTTAACCAATTGATAGTCACAGTAATCTGTATCTATGTTTCTGGAAGTTCCCCATCCATTATTTCATTTTGTCCTTGACCTAGAAGAAGTTAATGACAAATAATCTCTTCTTAGGAATCTACTCTTACACTACCACTAGCCATTGATTTATTCAGTATTCTTTGCTCCATAGTTATCACTTTTATCTATGGGTGAAGGAAAATAGTTTTCTCTCTCTCTCTCTCTCTCTCTCTCTCTCTCTCACTGTAATCTTCATAGCTCAGTTTTTGTTTACTGCACTCTGAAATTGACCTTTGTGTTTCCCCACACCTTCTTTGGACTTCTTTGTAGTCATTTCCACATCCAAATACTATTTAAGTTACCTCCTGTCACACAAGGTATTTCATCATAGGTCTAACATTTTAAATACTTGATTTCTGCTATTGATTTTTGTCCTATTATGTTTTACCTTGAAGTAGAAAATCTGGCTGAGAGGTGGAAAAACCAAGAGGTGAGTGTTAGGTTCAATGACCCCATGAAGACAGACCACCAGACACCAAAGACTCGAGTCAGAGCAAACGAAAGGGTCGCTTTATTCAGGCAGGTTTGAACCTGGATCACAGCCACACAGCCAAGTAGCTAGCTGGGAACTGCGGCCCCCAGCATCCAAACCAAAACCTTTTTAAAGGTTGAAGCAAGCATTCCTTAGGGTTCACACGAGTTCTTATCTTTAATGACTATATTTTTGGGTCTGGGGTGAGGGTCAGGGTATGCCTGCGGAAGCATGTGTATAGAAGCAAATACGCAGTTAAACTAAGTTAAATGGATGTGGATATTTGTTTGATCTGATTAGGACATCTGTTTGACCAGATGTCCAGTGCTCGATCATTCTTTCTTCCCACACTCCTATAGCATAGGCATTCTCACAAAAAGCAGAAAATAGCCATTAGACTTCAACTCCTACTTGACTCCCATCTGTTAATTGTACATCTGGTATTTTCCTTGGGACCTATAGCTCGGACACTTTCCCAGGCTAAAGATACAAGTTTGAACTAAGCATCTTGTACTTGGCTATTCTCTATTCTATTTTACAAGAGTCTCCATTTCTTTATTTTAACCATGCTTTAAATTTTAAAATTATATTTCACCCTCACATGAGGACACAGGCTTGTGCAGGAATCACGAGCTCTGTAGCAGGATTGCCTACCTTTAAAATTTCAACAATTTGCTGGGTGTTACCCACCTGTAAATCTTAATTAATTCATATTATTGAATAATGTATCCCAGAACTCAGGAGCCAGAATTCCTGAGACTCAGCTAGTGGTCTGTGTGTCCTTCAACTGAGAGCTTTCTTTTCCTTTCAACTGAGAGTTTCTTTTGGGTCCTGTGTGAAGACTAAGTCTGTTTTATCTCCTGCCAGAATGTCTATGCAAGCCATCATCCATTGTCTTGGTGTAATTGAGTTGTCCCAGGTACTCACTGCCTTCTGTAAAAATACAAACAGAATCTCCATGGGAGAGTGAGATCAACACGGGTTAATTGAGACAACATTGCTATTTTTGCTGGCTCCTAATGGGTGTAGCCACTCTGTAGCTCTCTGGTAGTGGGAACTTAACCTAGGAGGTTGATATCTTGGTCCCCATATGATTTTCCCATGGATCCCAGTTTCAGTTAAGGGTTCCTTGTCACTCATACATGTCATAGCCAGTCAGTAAACCATTGATTACCCTCCTCAGTTTACTGCCACTTTTGCTCATACCAGAATGAATTTCTTGACTTGATGGTCACTTCCATACAGCCATGTGTTCAACATTCTTATGACAACTATCTATATTTTATATCATTGATCTCTGTTTCTCCAAATATCCTTGACCAATTTCTCCTGGCAGCTCATGCCATACCTTAGAGTATTACACATGCTTCCATCTAGGAGCAGGTTACCATTCTAGATCTAGCAGGATCTGTTGGTGTTCTTTGATGACATTCTGTGATTTCTTCAGCAATAGGGTCTTACCTTCAGCCTGGGGCACTTATTCAAGAGCTTTAACAGAAGTCTGCCACATTTTTTGGAACTCCTGGGTCTCTTTGATCAACAGCTCCCTGTGGGAAAAAACCAATGACTGGGACAGGGAGACACAAGCCTGGCAATTGTTCTTGAGGTTGGGCTTCCTCCCATTCTGCTCATGTCCCCTCATACCTGGTGGTACCCTGAGCATCCTCAGGAGCTTCCTGTATGAAAACAAGGGTTTTAGGGTTTCAATTCATTATTAATTTAGTTTACTGTATGATTTCCCCCAAAAGGGAAATCATTTCTCCAGCAAAAGGAAGGTGCTGGAGAACAAGTTATGCCCTTTAAAACCACACCCCTCAGGGACCTACCTTCTATAAGTACACCTGACTTTCTACTCACCCCCATGTATACAGTCAATTTAAGAATCCATCACTGATGAAACCAGAGCCCTCATGGTCCAGTCATTTTGACCAAAAGAACCATCTCTGAATGTTGTTGCATTGATAATCCATATTTTAACCCATGATTCTTTAAACGCAGAAGCATTTTCAAATTATAAGATATTAATATTAACCTTTCATCTGCTAAGTAAAGATTTATCAAGTATAATCTTAATTTACTGTGTGTTTCATGTATCCAGATGAGATTCTCTTTTGGTTGTATGGGGGAAATTTTCCTCAATATGTGTGTTGAATATCTTCTCTATACCTTTGGCCTTGATTTCTTCCCCCTCTGATATCCCCATGTTCTGGATGTTTGGTTGTATATGGTGTCCTATAGTTCCCTCATATTTTGTTCACATGCTTTTTTTGTAACTTTTCCAAGTTTTTGTTATCCCGATCTCTTTCTTCTTCTTTTTCTTTCATATCTGAGATTCTATCTTCCAGTTTCTTTACTAGTAGATTCAAATCTCCAAAAATGTTAGGAGAACAGGATGTGAGTGCTAGTCATGTACAAGCACCAGCAGCTGGGGGAGGAAGGTAGAGAGCTTCCTTCTCCTCAAGCTTCCTCATACACAGTCCCCTTCTGGAAGCTTCACCCACTCAGCCTGAAGGGCTCACTCTGGAGAAGGGACCTCCTCCCTTATCCAAATTCCCAAATGGATTTTCTCAATCCTTTCTGGAGGCAAGCTTAGAGACCCAATGAAGATTACATTGGATTTTTACATAGGTCAAGTTGACAATAAACTTAACCATCACACATGCTCTTTGGCCTTCATTGTTTCTACTGAGATTTCTGTGGTGAGTATGATGGATTTGTGTTTGTAAGTGATTCACTGTTTCTCTCTTACTGACTTGAGCACCCTCTCTTTACTTTCTATGTTTAGCATTTTAACCAAATATGTCTTGGAGAGTTTCTTCTTTGGTCTTGTCTGTTTGGAGTTCTGTGGGCTTCTTGTATCTGGACCAGCCTTAATTTTGTAAGATAAGGAATAGTATCAAGGGGAGGGCAGCAGGGAATTGGGGATAACAACTCATCATTTGCCCACTAAATATTGTAACTCATTATGGACAATAAAAAAAAAGAATTAGAAAAAAAAGGAATAGTATCTTGTATAATTTTATTGAAAATGTTTCCTATGCCTTTGGCCTGGGTTTCTTCTCCCTCTGGAAAGCCCTTGATCCTAAGATTTGGTCTCTTTATGGTGTCCCACTGATGCCTCATATTTTGTTCACATGATTTTTAAATTTTTTTAGCCCTATGGAATCCTTTTTATTTTCTACTGTCTTGTCATCAAATTCTGAGAATCTGTCCTCCAGGTAATCCTCTATGGGACTGTGAGAGTCAAAGGAAGCTTGTAAAACTTCTGTTTGATTTTTGATTTCTGTTATATTTTTGTTCATGGTCTCCGTTTTTCTGGTGATTTCCAATTTCCAATCTACTTTTGCATTTGCTAGTGTCTCCTGGAATTAATTATTGAGTTTGCTTACATCATCATCAAACTTAAATAGCTGACTGTCTTGTTCTTCCCATAGACGTTTCACCTTCAAATCCTGTAATGCGTTTTTGACATCTGTCAGAATTTTCTCCATTTGCTTCAGTCTTATGTTTATGCTCACATTACTGAGTTTTATATCATTTACATCTTTTTTGAGAGCTTCCATTTCAGTCATCATCATGGTCATGATCTCATTGCATTTATGGCCAGGAAGTAATTTATTCTCATTTTGTGGTTGTGAATTTTATCTTCCCTTCATTCTCATGGCCTCCTCCATTGTAGGATGAGGGGTCCTAGGTTGTGGAGTCTCAGCTTGCACTACTATGTTTTTTTTTTGACATTGGTTTCTCTAGTTTTCTTGTTGTGATAGCCATGACAAGATTTCACTGGGTATGGGTGGTATCTTCTGTTCTATGTACTACTTTTGTTTGGGATAGTGTTTTAACCAGAGATGCTTTAGTTGTGGAGGTTACTGGTTTGCCACGAGATTTGGAGTAGTGTTTGCTTTACAATAGAGTGTTTGGTCAGAGACCTTCCCTGATTGCATTCACCCATGTTTATTGATACTGTGGTTCAGAGGTATTCAGAGCTGACCTACTTGTTCCTCTTTCTCCTCCATATGCCAGTTGGGAAGGTTTAGAGATTTCCCTTTTACCCCTCTGGCATGTGCTTGTCAGAGAACTTTTGCTCTCTACTTGGAATTTGATCAAGGCCCTCTGGTGGGTGATGTTCAGAGTGTTCCATAAGAAAAAATGTTACAAAACTGTGTTTAATGTCAACAAGTATGTCTCCCATCTGAGGTTTTCTGTCCCCAGGCAGGTTCTATCATTCACCAGATTGGGAATCCCTTCAACTCAATGCTCAGGGTGTGAGCAGCCGCATCAACCTCCTTCCCACCAGGGGAACTGCAGATGCTGTTTCTTATCGTGCTGCTCTGAGTTCTAGACCCAATTATACCTGGGTATCTACCTGCTTTTCAACAGACTGGATCACCCTGGACCTTAATTCTCTGATATTTGGTGCTGTATGGACCTTCTCCCCACAAGGGGAACTGCATGTGCTGTTACCTTTTGTGTTCCTTGGAGCTCAGGCCCAAACAGGCCAATGCTCCTCTCCAGCCTGTAACTCTTGGGGCTGAAAACCAACCTTCCTCTCTTGGGTCCAGTGCCTATAGGGAACACCTTCTCCCCACACTCTACTGACCAGCTCTTTCCCTCTGCCATACAGATCTTGTCACCAACTTACTTAGATGAGTCTGTAATTTTGGTAGAGTTGTCTGAGTAGTTCCTCCTTTTTCTCCTTTTCTCTGTAGCTGAGGGTGATGAGCAGTAGCCCCCACTGCTAAGTTCTGCTTCTTTGTGTAGGCTAGTAATGTCTGTGCTGAGAGTTCCTGCTTTAGACAAGAATGCATAACTGCAGCAACTGGCAGGAAACTTTGGGGCTGTTTATTGGGTGTCCAAAAGCCAAGGGAGGGGTAGAAGTGAGAGCCACTTGCCCAGGGGCCTGTGTGAGAGGAGAGCTGGAAGGTGCAGGAACCTTTGATAGAGGAGAAGCCTGCCTGGTCTGACAGGAGTGGTCTGTCATGGTGGAAGATCCAATGTCTGTGTGTTGATGGCTGTGCATTGAGCTGAGGGAGTGTAAAGTATGGAGGCTACTGGAACCCCTGGAATGGGTCTGGAGTGGTGAAAGAGCATGTGTGTGGGTACCAGAGGGAAACTGAAGAACAGAGGATACTGTTAGTAGACTGACTGCTTGGAAGCATGGTTTGCTGTGTGTTGGGTACCAGGAGATAAAGAATGGGCAGAGGCTACTGGGACCACCATAGGTTTCTAGGGGTCTGATTGGCAGGTGATTGGGTGGATGACTGCAGGAAAGAGAGAGGAAGTCACAGGAGCCACCAAGAGGGCTCAGGGAAGAAGTGTAGGTGTCTGGGGGGTGAGGGATGGAGAGAGAAAGGAGGACAAGGGGTTACCAACCACCTGATAGGCCTGGTGGGACAGAAGTATAGGTAGGTGTTTGGAGGTCAGAGGAAAAATATAGACATGTTTGGAGACTACTTACCACTAGTATGGCCTGTTTTCATGGAAGCATAGGTGGCTGGTTAGGGGTAGAGGAGAAAAAGAGGAGGGAGCTGGGGCTGCTGACCACTGGCTAGGCCTGGCCCAAGAAGTGTGGATGGCTGGATGGGGTCAGTGAGAGAGAGAGAGAGAGAGAGAGAGAGAGAGAGAGAGAGAGAGAGAGAGAGAGAGAGAGAGAGGGAGAGGAGAGGAGAAGAAAGGAGAAGGGAGGAGAGAGAGAGAGAACAGTGCAGAGCCACCAACCACCATCGAGACCTGGCTATGCTCAGAAGAGTAGTAGCTCAGTGGATAGTGAGGGTATCAGTCTGATTCTTTGAAAAGCTTTAGCACTGAAAATGGGGTATAATGGAAGTACCTTTTCATAAACAATGTTGTATGCTCGTATAATTTCTTCTATGATAAAATCCCTGAAGTCCAAGAAGGGTATCAAGTAGAAACAGATTTATAAATTTGATGAGCTTTTCCAAAAGATTTTCCACACTTTTATAATGTGTTTGCATATCAGTATCAAATGGTTGAGAGGGCTTAATTCTCAATAGAACCACTAAGAAATGATGAAACTATAGGAATTTTATTTTATTTTAAGTCATTTAAATTTTGTTGTTTCTTTTATGAACAAAATTAAGTACGTCATATAAAAATCTATTTTATATAATTATCTGTTGATAATTCCCATGTGTATGCAATGTATTTTCATCATTATCAACTCCCTTCAGTTTCTTTTGACTCCCTCCTCGTCCCCATTCCACTGAGACCCTTCTTTCCCAGGAGTCCCTGTTCTTGTCTGATGTCTCCTCCTTCTTTGGTTTCCCTCTGTGTGTGCTTATGATTCAATGAGTTTAATTAGAGTTGCCTGAAAGGAATGACATGTTGAATAATTATTTACTTCCAGTGTTCTATTATGTGCCAGACTTCATGTGCTATTAATATACAAACTATAGCACTTGAATATCCTGACAGTACTCAGAGTGCAATCTTGTTTCTTAAGTTGATGATTAACTACATTAACCAGATTTAGGAAGCAGAATTAGGAAACTCTTGTAGATGTCCTTAGCAGACCCATGCTCAGTGAAAGTATTTAGGGTTTGGTAAGGCAGAGGTCTTGAGAGGTTCATTGGCCTGAGGCATTGCATTTCTGCAACCATAATTTAAAATATTTTCAATGTGCTGAATGGTTCTTAAATTTCAGGCAAAGGCTTTATTGTATGTGGGAATGGCATACTCAATTACACTTAGTAAGTAGTTATAAAATTTGTAACTTTGTCTGACATTCAGGGAAAATTAAAGGTGACTGGGCTATTCAGATTGTATGTGCCTAACCTAATGAGACTTGTGTTTTCCACCTCACCTGACAGGTCCTCGATAATTATATGCATACAAGCCAAATTATGATACTTATTATGGGTTGGAATAATTAAGGAGAGGGTTGAAGATTTGACAAACAGAATTCAGGAGAAATGCCTCAGCTACACACCAAATCATTTTACAGAAAATAAGAGCAGTCCAAGTTCTTCCCTGTCATTGTTTTAAGAATTCATGAGCTTTTGTGCTTTGTGAGTTTTAGCAAGTAGAATACCATGTTTGTTATGCAAAAAACAAACAGTGGGTTTGAACACACTTGGCTCACTAATATTTAGCTTCTGGTTTTCCTTATCCAATGTAGTTATAAAACTTTTTATTAGTTTTAGGAATGACTGAATTTCTGTAACTGGGAGTTTTCTGCTATATAGTGAGGATGGGTTATCTGCCTGAAACTTAACCTAATTCATTGTCAACTGCATTTCACTTAGAAAATATAAGCAGGTTGGGGTAGGGAGGAGGGAAATGAGGTACCATCACAAGACTTGTTCAAATAGTGTTTCTAATTATTAACAATAATTAAGTTAAAAATCACAAACTGTTTGTATTTCTCTTTGGGTTTTTAGAATGTCCAAAGATTCCTTTGTAATTGCTCCTGTTTTTCTTAAAGCCTAAAGCAACTGTGACTGAACTGGACATTTTGTCAGAGATTGAGGTAGTTTGTGAAGGTGTTTTGTCTCATTTTAATAATAAAAGGATTTTCCTATATGAGGAAGATATGATAGAGTAATTGAAAAAAATTTAAAAAATTATGACAGTATGCCAGGGGTTATCTAATGGCCAGTCTCTCACTTCTAAGAGAAATAAAAATTACAGCACATTTGTACTTCTTACACCTACAGCAGTCCACTGGGATTTTTTTTAACCTCATTATTGTGTTGGCTGGTGGCAGGGACTGAGGTGGAAGTGGGATCATAATTCCAATAGTGCTTCCTGATCCCTATGCCTCATTCTTATTTTCTTTGTCCGCATTTTCATTGATTTTCCCTTCCCCACTCTTTTTCTCTTTCCCTACATTCCTCCTTTATCCCCTCACGAATTGAACAGTTCAAGCCACATCGGTAAAAATTCATTTGTTTCATAACACCATTTATTCAGTATTAGAATAGAATTCACAACTTACAAACACATTTTAAACAATATTTCTGAGTTTAAACCTTATGCAAACAAAAGTCCTTAATAATATTTGGTACAATGGTAATTGTTTCAAACATAATTATGCAAACAACCCTTTTCAGTGTATTTCTCTTTTCTTCCTCTTTTAACCCTAACTCCCAATTCCTCACTTACCACATTGCACTCATCCTCATTGGTTATGATTTTGACTTCTATAAAAACTCCATATTCCTCATGCTGATCCAGCATTCAAGCTCATTGAAATTGGACCTACCCTGTGATGGCAAAAGGAGCAGGAACAAAGTCACATGGTGTTCCAGGGATGCAGCATCCTGTCAGAGAGGGGCAGAGAACTCATTGGAGGCCATGTGTGGAGAGACCAAGTTCCATACTTTCCCTTGGAAAGCCCCCCTATAAGTGTCCAGCCAAAGCACACTTATCTAACAGGGATGAATCATGAAAGG